>CAUYRH010108598.1:0-16474 GCA_963574655.1 Perodicticus potto
TCCCTCCCTCCCTCCCTCCTCTCTCTCTCTCTCTTTCTTTCTTTCTTTCCTCTCTCTCCCTCTCTCTCTCTCCCCTCCCTCCCTTTCTCCCTTCCTTTTCCTTTTTGACAGAGTCTCAAGCTGTCACCCTGGGTAGAGTGCCTTGCGGTCATCATAGCTCACAGCAACCTCCAACTCGGGTTCAAGCAATCCTCTTGCTTCAGTTTCTTTTGTTTTTAGTAGAGATGCGGGTCTCACTTTCGCTCACACTAGTTTTGAACTCCTGAATTCAAATATTCCACCCACCTTGGCCTCCCAGACTGCTAGGATTATAGATGGAAGCCACCCTACCCAGCTCTTTTTTTTTTCCCATTCTTTCTGAGCCTCTTCTGTCAGCCTCTCATTCTTTACTCAATAATTAAATGTTAGTGTTTCTCAGAGTTCTGTCCTAGGCCCTCTCTAGTCTTTCTTCCCTATACTCTCCTCTGAAGAAATGTCATCAATTCTCAAGGCTTTATTTACCTATATACTGAAAAATCCCCAATTTTTTTTTTTTTGAGACAGAGCCTCAAGCTGTCACCCTGGAGAGAGTGCTGTGGCATCACAGCTCACAGCAACCTCCAATTCCTGGGCTCAAGGGAGTCTCCTGCCTCCACCTCCCAAGTAGCTGGGACTGCAGGCGCCTGCCACAACGCCTGGCTATTTTTTTTTTGGTTGCAGCCATCATTGTTGTTCGGCAGGCCCAGGTTGGATTCGAACTGGCCGACTGAGGTGTACATGGCTGGTGCCTTAGCCGCTTGAGCCACAGGCGCCGAGCCAGAAAAATCCCAAATTTTTCATACTTCTGAGTAATAAATCTCAATATGGAACTGCCTATAGAATCTTTCAATTTGTATGTCTCAAAGTCATCTCTAAATCACTCAGTATGTCCGAAACTGAACTCATGATCTGGGGCCCCTTATCTCTAAACAATAATAATGTGGCCGTATTATACAACCAGTTGCTGAAGTCATAAAGTAACTGGGGGTGTGGAGAAGGGTGATGACTCTGGCTTTCATCCCTCACATCCAATCAATCAACTTCTTAGAAAAGATCTTTCACTGTCATCATCCAGTGGAGACAGTGCTGTTTG
This sequence comes from Perodicticus potto, assembly GCA_963574655.1. Taxonomy (NCBI): domain Eukaryota; kingdom Metazoa; phylum Chordata; class Mammalia; order Primates; family Lorisidae; genus Perodicticus; species Perodicticus potto. Next base: position 1,112 of record CAUYRH010108598.1, read on the forward strand.
TTACAGATAGAAGTATCTGGTTCCTAGGATGGATACATCTCCACCATATAGCATCCATTGTCAAACACTGAACTGAAGGAAGACCATCAAATTTGGAACACGCACCAGTGATGGCAGTTCACTGTCAGCTGCTCAGCAATGATTTCAGCTTCAGGTTACATGCAGTTCCTGGATATAACATCAACTTTACCCAACTCTCTCTTATAAATGCTATGATGCATGGACTTCTCACCCTGATCCCATGATACTAGCAATAATTCTCTTCCCTGGGACAGTTATTAAGATACAGATGTTTTGTTTTTTTCCATGGGCCTTTGTGGGTTGATGAAAGTAAGTCACTAATGACAAATAGCTCTGCATTATGTTGATAAGATCCAGTTTCTAGATCTGCAATGCTGAGAGCCAGATTACGGACTGTGGTAAATTCACCAAGATAATCCATCCTATGGAACCTCTTGAAAGGTAGCATCAAATGATCTTGCCTGGAGTTATCCATCTGCTTTCTATTTGAAATATCTCAGAATTCTTCTTGGGAAAATGTCTAAAATCCATGAAACAACACTGTACTCCAAAAAATACAAAACTGTTTGATTTAGTATAAAACATCCACAGACTTCCTTTAAAAGTGGAGTTTATTAGCCAAAATATGCTGGAATCTGGAATAGCAGAAGGAGTTGCTTAATCATCCATTCAGAGCACCTGGATCTGATATTCCTCCTGCACTGGTAAATTCACAGAGAATGAAAATGTGATATTTATCATGATAGCAACCTAAATAAAAACAAGTTTGTTCAGCTAACATTTTATCCTTCCCCAAAAGAGGAGTGATTATCATATGAAATACAGTATGGAGTCAGGTTTGTGACAAATCATCTCAAAGATGAAAGCCTAAATACACATGCAATGCCTGTCCAGTCCAGTCCAGTTCACCCTGGCCATGACACTGAGTTGAGCTCACTGAAAGCATCGTGCTAGAGTCATCGAAGTTTACATAAGAAAGAGCTCCCCATATGTGACATTTCAAGGTTTCATGAATTCTTACAGTGGTCTGTCCAGCAGAGGCCGCAAACTGGTTTAGGAACTTAGAAAGAGGGGCAATGAGGCCAAAATAAATAAAGAACTTCAAGGAGGAAGGAGCACTGCTTGAGTGCCAAGGAAGAAAGAAGGCAGGGCTTTCCAGGTAGAGCCAAGTCTGGAAAGCAAAATCTGGCTTTGAGGAGGGAGACGAGCTTACAAAGAGCACAGGGTGCAAGTCAAGCTGTAGGTAGAAATGCAGTTCAGAGGGAGGGTCAGTGCCAGACTGTGGAGTGTCTTGAAAGCCAAGATGCAGAGTTCAATCTTGGTATGTTTGGAAAGAGGGAGAATCCTGAGGATAAGTTGAAGAAAGGAGACTAAGAATCAAAATCAACCAAGTAGCTACTGTAGTAACAAGGGCCTGAGGACATGAACCAAATTAGTCACTATAAAAAAGAGAAATGTGCTGAAAGAAAAATGGTGTGATGGAAAATAATCCAAGGGACAGTTATAACCAGCTGTCATGCAGAAGAGGTAGTGCAGGGCTGACCATGAATCTCCGGGTGGGGGCCGTAGGCGCATTCGTAAACAACCTTCTTGGATTTCATTGTATCACACGATCCTTGGCTCAGCTTTTCAGAACATTTTGTTGTTACCTATCTGAGCTGCAGAACGCCACAGAAGGAGAAAGGTTTCCGGGCTTCTAGAAAACTGTTGGCTCACAGGGCAAGGAAATTATCCTGGCTGTTCCCTCTCTTTTTATTCTTCCTGTTTAATCAGTCGCCAAGCCCTGTGGATCCCAAAATGTCCTTGAATCTGCCCCCTTTTCTCTGCCACCACTGCCTCTGCTCTCTGCTACATTTGGGTTCCCACCACAGGTATCTAGTACATCATTCAACCTCCAGTTTTTGCCCGTCTTCAATCCAACCTCCATATTTCTATAAATGAACTGTAATCTTTGCCAAATAGAAGTCCACATTAAAACATTCAGTGATGTTGAATGTATTCAGGAGGAAGTTCAATCTCTTTGTTTTAATATACAAGGGTCATGATTTGGCCCAATTGTTGCAGGTAGATGTATTTTGTTTGGCAGCATGCTATTTTAACCATTGGGAAAATTGACATAAAAATACATTTTTTAGGCTTCTCTGGAAAAATAACAAAGTATGACTGGTCATATTTGGGCCTGCATTCACGGTGGCAGCATCAGGCTAGAGTGAGGGACAGTTGCCCATTGGGAAAGCACGTGAGCAGTGTGGTTTGTCCCAGGCTACACTCCCCATATCATCATTTACCCAGCTTTCTTCACTCATCAGCCTTATCTGTGTGATAGCCTCTGCAAGCATGTTTTGGGTGTGGACTGTGGATACCCTCAAATCATTCCCTGTAGCTTCTTACAACACACCCATAATTTACTAAGCTACTTACAGCTCCTGCAACAGGTAATGTAGCTTCAAGACCATGTGATTTTGCAAATGTTGCTTCCTCTGTTTAGACCACTGTGCCTTTACCCCAACCCATCCTTTACCTGTCCAATACCAACTTTTTTTTTTTTTTAATCAAGACTCAGTACAGGGCTCCTTCTCTAACTTTCCCTTAGTTCCCAAGAGATTTCTTTGCCCCCTTTTTTCTGTAGTTTTCTATTTTCATAATCTGCCTTGTATTGCCCCCTTAGGCCCTTTGCCTGCCCTTTCACAGTCCCTATCACATAGAGCTATAATTAGCGAGTAGTACATTTCCACACTAGACTGTACATTCCTTGATAGGTGTGTATGTCTTGCTTAGCACAGTGTCTGGCATAGAATAAAAGCTGAAAAAATATGTGTTAAGGTAATGTTGCTGGAAAAGTTCAGTGGCAAAACCAGAGAGTATGAAGAAAGATGGGGAGAAGACCAGGACTGAAGAACTCATTAATCGGTAGGAAGAAGAGGACCTGGGGGAAGGAAACAAAGACGGACCAATTTGGGAGAGAATTTGGACTGTCTATGGCCTTAGAGGCACAGGGGAAGAAAGAGTTTCAAGTTGCAAAGAAAGGATTCTCAGAGCCATCAAATGCGCAGGAAAGCCCTTTCCCAATCCATCCTGCATATAGAGGGGCAACATGGTGCATTGAGAAAGCCCAGGTTTTACACAAACCAAAGTCTGACCCTCACTTCCACCACTTACTAGCCAGGTATACTAGCAAGTTACTTAAAAGTTACTTAACTCCTTGAAGACTCCCTCTCTAATTTGTCAAATGGCACCTACTGTGCAGAGAGGTGGTTGAGACGGGAAGCTTTTTACAAGCACTATGTTTTACCTTTTCTTTCCCTGTGTTTACCTCATTCTAAATATTCAACCACAAGACCAGGCTTCTTCCTCATAGCTGCCCATCTGTTTACCCTACCCATGTGCTACTTAATTCTTTCCCCTGTCTTTGGAGGGAAATAGCTGACTTGATTACAATGTTGCAAAAATATCAGAGAGATCCAATAGCAAGATTATGCTTCACTTGGGCAATAAAACTTATTCTGGTCTTATTTGTGATGGAAAATAATGCCGTCTGTTCTCATTTCCCACTCCTTTTCCCTTAGGCAGAATCTCCTATCCCCTGAGAATTACCCCCAAATGTTTGAAATACTGGCAAGAGACGTTTAATGAGGGCCTAATGGGATCTTTTGTTTTCCTGCCTCTTCACTAGGAACTGAAATATTTTATCTAATCCACAAATGTCCTGCAGGAATAATTGAGCTCCTAAGTGTTTCTAGCGTTTTCTGATGGTGACTACTCTCTTAATAACCAAAAGATAACAAGTTATAGGACTATGCATCATTTTTAAAAAACAGCTGCTTAGGCCAGGCACGGTAGCTCACACCTGTAATCCCAACACTTGGGAGGCTGAGGAGGGTGGATTGCCTGAGCTCATAGATTGGACTAGCCTGAGCCAGAACAAGACCTCATCTCTTAAACAGCCCTGTGTAGCGGTGGGCGCCTGTAGTCCCAGCTACTTGGGAGGCTGAGGCAAGAGAATCGCTTGAGCTCAAGAGTTTGATGTCGCTGTGAGCTGTGACACCAGGGTAACAAAGTGAGACTGTCTCAAATAAATAAATAGGCTTGGCGCCTATAGCACAGTGGTTGTGGCGCCAGCCACATACACTGAGGCTGCAGGGTTCAAATCCAGCCTGGGCCTGCTAAACAACAATGGCAACCACCACCACCACCACAACAACAAAAATAGCCGGGCGTTGTGGTGTGCGCCTGTAGTCTCAGCTACTTGGGAGGCTGAGGGAAGAGAATATCTTGAGCCCAGGAGTTTGAGGTTGCTGTGAGCTATGATTTCACTGCACTCTATCCAGCGTGACAAAGTGAAATTCCACCTCTAAAAAAAGAAAAGGAAAGGAAAACCCATAAAAACTGACCTTTAAAGACACTATAAAATTAGAATGAGACCTGTAAAAAAGGGGAGTGTACGGCGGCGCCTGTGGCTGAAAGGAGTAGGGCGCAGGCCCCATGTGCCAGAGGTAGCGGGTTCAAACCCAGCCCCAGCCAAAAACTGCAAAAAAAAAAGGGGGGGGGGGAGTGTAAAGCCATTTACACAAAAATAACTAATTTAAATTAACAAAAAAGAATTACATGCCCTAATAACACAACTGAAAACCAACATTTCCTACACAAAACTAAAGGTTTCCAGTGAGGGTGGCCAATGAAACTCTCTGTGCTATGATTTGAATATTTCCGTCCCTCCACATTCACATTAAAGAAACTTAAGGTCCAACATAATAGTACTAAGAGGTAGGGCCTGTAGGAGGTAATTAGGTCCAGAAGGTTCTTACCTGGTGCATTAGGTTAAGGTTCCTATAGGGAAGAACCTTAACACACAGTATTTGGCAATTTTACTTTTTCATCCCTTCTGTCATGTGAGGAAACAATATTCATTCCCCGTGGAGAACACAGCAATGGGGCATCTGCTTAGAAGCAGAGACCAGGCCCTCACCAGACCTCAAACCTCTGATGCCTTGAACTTGCCAGCGCCTTAATGTTGGACTTCCCAGCCTCCAGAAATATCAGAAATACATTTCTATTGCTTAAAAATGACCCTATCTGGCATTTTGTTACAGCAGCACAAATGAACTAAGGCAGAAATTGTGCTGAGAAGTAATGTGTTTGCTATAACAAATACCTAAAAATGTGGAAGCAGCTTTGGACTTGGGTAATGGGCAGAAAAATGGAAGAGTTTTAGAGAAGCAGGTTTAAAAAAAAAAAAAGCCATGAACAGAGCATTAAGGGAGAATCTGATTAGAGTTCTACTATAATTTGAATATTTGTTCCCGCACATTGTACCCCTTGATTGCACTAATGTATGCAGCTGTGATTTAATAATAAAAAATAAATAAATAAAAAATAAATAAGCAAAAGAACTGAATATTTGTTCCCTCCAGGGCCTAGCGTGGTGACTCACTCACTCACTGCCTGTAATCTTTAGCACTCTGGGAGGCCAAGATGGAAATATTATAGGCCAGCCTAAGCAAAAGTGAGTTAAAATAGAAAAATCAACTGGGTTTGTTACAGGTGCCTGTAGTCCCAGCTACTCAGGAGCCGGAGACAAGAGGATCTCTTGAGCTCAAGAGTTTGAGGTTGCTGTGAGCTATGATGCCACTCTACCCAGGGCAACAGAGTGAGACTTTGTCTCAAAAAAGAGTAACATTTGTCCCCTCCAAAACCCATGTTGAAATTTAATTCCCAATATGGCAGCACTGGGAGATGGGCATTTAAGAGGTTTGAGAGGTGATTGGGTTGTAAGGGCTTGCTTGCATGAACAGATTAATTAATGAGTTAATGGGTTAGTGGGTTACCATGGGAGTGGCTCTGGTGGCTTTCTGAAAGGAGGAAGAGAGACTGAGCTGGCCGGCTTGGCCCTCACCACAAGACGCTCTCTGCACTACCTCAGAACTCTCTTGGGACTTCTCAACCTCAAGAACTATAAGAAATAAATTCTTTTTCTTTAAAAATGACCTGTTTCAGGTATTCTGTTAAAAGTAGGAAAACATGGACTAATGCTCAGAAGAAAGAGCCATAGAGAGTCCCAGCCCTAGAAATTATATAAGAGGCCATGATCAGAATACTGGCAGAAATACAAGTAAAGGCCATTCTGATGAGGTTTTAGATGGAAATAAATCGGACATTGGATGAAAGGCCATCCTTGCTGTACAGTGGCAAAGGACTTGACTGAATTGTGTCCATGTCCTATGGCTTTTGGGAAGGTAAAATTTCAGAGCAATGAACTAGGATATCTGGTGGAAGAAATATCTAAGCAAAATGTTGAAGGAGCTTCATGGCTCTCTGGAGTAAATTTCAGGAAAGAAATAATTTGAAGACGGTTTATGATTAAAAAGGGAGTATAGAGTCTTAGGAGCTCTTCGGATCTCAGTATTCCTTGCACCACCTCAAGTCTCTGCTCCCCAACTTTAGGCACAGCACTTCTTGGCTGTCCAAGGCTGTGGCTCCAGAAGGCTCAGGTGAGGCTCAGGGCGCTCCTCTGGAAGGTAGGCCATTAAGCCTTGGCAGCATCCACATGGTACAGACTGCAGGAGTACAGAGTGCTAGAGCTCTGGAGCCATGACTACCTCTATCTAGATTTCAAAGGATGCCTCAGAGAGCATTGGTGGAAAGAACTGCCTCAGATGTGGGGCTGCCACAGAGGGCCCCTGTGAGGACATGCCAGAGGAGCCATGAGGTCAGGGTTACTACAGACAGCCCTCACTAGGGTGATGTCTAGTGGAGCCACCAATGGGGTTGCCCCCAGGACACCAGACCTGTAGAGCCACCAACATGAAACTCTAGCCTGGGAGAGCCACAGGCAAAAGACTCGAACCCTTGAGGATATGGGCTATGCCCATGCGGCCTCGGGGGAAGGTCCGCTGGAGCCTTGAAGATCCTACCTCCTCCTCAGTGCACCTAGAAGACAGGACATTGGCTCGGTGCCTGTAGCTCAGCAGTTAGTGCACCAGCCACATATACCGGAGCTGGCGGGTTTGAACCCTGCCCAGGCCTGCCAAACAACAATGACAACTACAACCAAAAAACAAAAACAAAAACAAAATCAAAAATCCGGGTGTTGTGCCAGACTCCTGTGGTCCCGGCTACTGGGGAGGCTGAGGCAAGAGAATTGCTTAAACCCAAGAGTTTGAACTTGCTGTGAGCTGTGATATCACAGCACTCTATTGAAGGTGACAAAGTAAGACTCTTATCTCAAAAAAAAAAAAGAGAAGAAGAAGACGGCAGGACATGGAGCCAAACAAGATTATTCTCAAGCCTGAAGATTTAATGTTGTTTGCTTTGTAGGACTATAGACTTATTTGGGACATGCTATCCATTTCTTCTTTCTTGTTGCTCCCTTTTGGATGGGAATGTCATCATATGCCTGTCGCTTGCCTCACCTTTGTATTTTATTTTATTTTTTTTGAGACTGAGTCTCACTCAGTTGTCCTGGGGTTGAACAGCTTGGTGTCATAGCTCACAGCAACCTCAAACTCTTGGGCTCAAGAGATCCTCTTGCCTTAGCCTCCCCTACTGGGAGGAAGGGAAGGGAAGGGAAGGGAAGGGAAGGGGAGGGAAGGGGGAAAGAAAGAAAGAAAGGAAGGAAGGAAGGAAGGAAGGAGGCTATAGGACTACAGGTGCCTACCACAACAACCAGCTATTTTTAGTCTTGAACTTGTTTAGGCTGTTCTCGAACTCCCAAACTCAAGCAATCCACCCACCTTGGCCTCCCGGAGTGCTAGGACTACAGGCATGAACCACCACACCCCGCCTGCCACCTTGGTATTTTGAAAGCACATACCTTGTTGGAGTGGGCATTTGCTGCAGGATGAATTGCACCTCACCCAAATCTGATTGAGATGATATTTAGATGAAACTTTGGATTTAGATTTTAAAATTGATAATGGAAAAAGTTAAGACTATTGCAACTGTTAGGATGGAATGAATGTAATTTGTATGGAGCAGTCATGAATTTTGAGAGGTCAGAATTTAAAAAATACTATAGTTTGACCATGAAAAAGGAAAAGGGCACTAACCAGGTGGCAAGTGAGGAAAAGAGAAATAAACTAGAGCCACCCCAGGCAGACCATTGTGTATGCTCCTTCCAGGCTTGCCGGAGACAAAGCTCTGCTTCCCATTTCAGCTTCCCGCAGGTACTTCCTCCCAAGTTCACCCCCGTCCCACGCCCATGGCACTAAGGTCATATTGAGGGAGAAGTCCATCTTTCATCCCTACACAAAATTTTCCCCCCATTCAAAAAACTACCTTTATGTTATCCCTGAGAGGTTTCTTCAGCAGTAGCATTCAGCCCTGCCCACAAGTCCAGCATCAATAAGTCAAATGATTATCAAATTACATATATCATATCTGTCAACCAGGGAAAAGTTAAGTCTTTCAAGGTAGGCTGGGTGCAGTGGCTCACCCCCGTAATCCTAGCACTCTGGGAGGCCAAGGTAGGTGGATTGCCTGAGCTCAGGAGTTCAAGACCAGCTGGAACAAAAGCGACACCCCATCTCTAAAACTAGGAAGACGTAGTGGCAGGTGCTGTAGCCCTAGCTGCTTGGGAGGCTGAGGCAAGAGAATCGCTTGAGCCCAGAAGTTTGAGGTTGCTGTGAGCTGTGATGCCATGCCAGTCTACCAAGGGCAACAAAGTGAGACTCTGTCTCAAAAAGAAAAAGAAAGAAAGAAAAGAAAAGACTTTTAAAAAGACCAAAGACAAAAGAGATTATAGGTTGTCACTGGATGATTCTGTTTAAAATGTGGCTGGATAATGTTTATAAAGTTATTAGTGGATTTTTCTGATGCTTTTCCACACTTCCCCCTCCTTCCTTGCCTCAGGGAAGGGATGTTACAGAAGAAAGCAGATTTAAACAGAGCTTCTTCCTAGCTTTTGAATTTCAAAACCTAGGCCCTGCGTTTAGGTCAAAACTAAACAGAATCTGGCAGATTTAAAGAAGAAGAAGAGGAAGAGGAGGAAGAGGAAGAAGAAGAAGGAGAAGAGATGAAAACCTGGCTTCAGCACTGAAGGGTGAAAAGGAAGGAGGGTCAAGGTGAAGCTCTGAGAGCTTTGACATTTGGGGTCCTTGAAAGAAGGGCATTTGCATTTCCCCACCCCATCCCTCAGGTTGAACTCAGCTCTGGGCGAGTCTGCAGAAACCCTGGCCAGAGATCAGAGAACACAGATAATATCCTGCAGGTGGCTAGAGCCTGAAGAACCGGTTGTCATCTGGTGACAACCTATAATCTCTTTTGTCTTGGGTCTTTATAAGTCTTTTTTTTTTTTTTGAGACAGAGTTTTACTTTGTTGCCCTTGGTAGAGTGCCATGGCATCACAGTTCACAGCAACCTCAAACGCCTGGGCTCTTAGATGCTGTCTAAGGAGCACAGAAAGCATGGACTGTGTGGTGCACAAACCATGGGATGACTTCTATGGGCCTGCCCAAGAGGGCATAGAAGTAAGAATGACCCTACCCCCTTATAGAGTTTCACTGTCCAGCATGTCATGGGACAGCATGGGACAACATGGGACAGCCTGACTGAGTAGCAGAATGATTGTGGCATGCCCAAGAGGAGGGACTTGAACCTAAGAGGATTTGAGAATGACCTTGACAGGTGACCAAGGACCACCAGCATGGAGGGTCTCTAACTGCTCCCCAGCTCGGTCTCCACCTTTGCACTGCCCAGGCAGATCTCCTTCCCCTTTCAATAAACCTGGCCTGAACTTCTGTGCTCAGGTCTCCTCTCTGGGTGCCACTACTTACACCTTTCAAGTGCAACCTACTCTAAAAGAACAATGTGGGGTGGGGGGGCGGATAGAAACCAGAGCATCTTTGAGTCCAAACTCCTCCACTCACCCAGTGAATTCACATAGCTCCCCTGTGCCTCCATTCCTTCTGAAGCCACCTGAATACACCATTACTGACTCCATTCCCTTCTGATTCTTCCACAACCTCCCCTACCTTCCATCCCTGGGGCCACTGCCTTCGCCCAGGCCCCGGGTCATTTCTCTATTGCACTAACGTATCAATGCAACAATAAGAGAGCATTTATTAGGGCCTTGTGTGGCAGGTTTGTACTGTTTGTTATATTCTATTAAATCTTTTAGTTATTACACTGATTCTGTGAGGTAGTACTATTTTTATCCTTGTTTCATAGATGAGAAAACTGAGGCATGAAAAGATTAATTGCCCATTTACTGCCAGAGAGTGGTGAAGTCAGAGAATCTGGCCCTGGGCTCGCTCCAGAGCTTATGGTTTAAACCTGACCACACCTCCTTCCTCCTTTTAGTTTCTTGACTCTTCTGTATTGTATCCTTCCCCTACACTACTACCCAAATAGTTTTTCAAAATGATAACGTCTAAACAGGCTACACCTTTCATAAAATCTTTCAATGCTTTCCCATCATTTTTAGCACAAAATGTAAACTTGTTAAAAACAAGTATATAAGAGCAGACGTGATTCAGCTCTTACCTACCTGTCCAGGCCCATCCCACAGATATTTCCCTGGCATGATAACTAGTGACACTTATTCCTTGCCTCAAATGACCAGGATGAAACACACACACACACACACACAAACACACACACACACACACGCGCCTACTACATACATATACACACACTCATTCACTCCAATTCCCACTCACTCCTTTCAAGAGTCCACATAGTATAAATTTTGCTTTTAGAAGCATTTTTTCAGCACTCTACCCTAAAATATATATAATATTCGATCCTAATTAATAAGTTTATTTTCTGATTAGTGAGGTTTGTTTGTTTATTTATTGTCTTCCCCACTATCCTGGGAGCATCTTTTTTTTAATTACAGATTAATATGAAGGTACAAACAAGTAGGTTGCAATAACATTTGCAGGTAAAGTCCCTGTTACAGACGTGTCCAGCACCCACACATAAACCCTTATATTGTGCCCATTAGGTGGGAGCAAACCAATCCCACTCCCTCCTGCCCTCTCTTTCCCTCTTCCCTCTCCCCGACTTGAATTGAATTGAGTTTTTCTCTGCGTGGGTGTGTATTAGTTTGTCTACCAGCTTCATATTAGTATTGAGTACATTGGATATTAGCTTTTCCATTCTTGTGATACTTTACTAAGAAGGATGTGTTTCTTTTTTTTTTTGAGACAGAGCCTCAAGCTGTCATCCTGGATAGAGAGTGCCGTGGCATCACAGCTCACAGCAATCTCCAATTCCTGGGCTGAAGCGAGTCTCTTGCCTCCGCCTCCCAAGTAGCTGGGACTACAGGTGCCCACCACAACGCCCGGCCATTTTTTGGTTGCAGCCATCATTGCTGTTTGGCGGGTCCGGGCTGGAGTCGAACCCACCAGCCCAGGTGTGCATAGCTGGCGCCTTAGCCCATTGAGCCACAGGCGCCAAGCCAGAAGGATGTGTTTCAACTCCACCCTGGAAGCTTCTTAAAATCAGGACTATATTTTGTTTTGGGCCAGGAATATGCATCCTATATAATTATCATATAAAATAAACAATCAAAAATACCTTTTATATCCTTATCTCTTCTGTAACTTCACAAATAGAAATTGGGCATCTGCTAAATGTCAGGCACTTTGGCACTTATTTTTAAATTCAGTTCTCCCAGCAATATTGTTAGATAGACATCATCGTTCCAGTTTTGAAGACAGTTAACCAAAGCTGAGAGTGCATGTAGAAAAAAACAAGATAATAATAAATTACAATATCTTGCAAGATTTTTTGAAAATTGAAGAAGACATAAGTAAGTACCAACTCCCAAATCCTGAACATAACAGTGAGTCGTAACTAATGGTCCTTAGAATTATTGACCAGAGACAAGTGCCAGGGTATTTTAGTGGCTCCTAACTATATGTGAGTGCCGGTCCAGATGCACCACAGCTGCTCCCAATTTTAAATTGATGACTCGCCTTCTTTTTCTAGAACCATTACTTCCTTTCTTCAGTGTTCATCCTAATCCTGGGCAAGGCCTTGGTTCCCACAAGGCCCACACTTTTAATTTCTGGAGGTCTTTCACAAAATGAGACATAGCTCTTCTCTGGGGACTTCCTGACCCCACTTTGGGGAATACATTCTTACATTTTTCCCAGCATTGAAAAAGAATTTCCTTCCTGGACTTAAGGAACTGAATGCTGCCCGTATCTTGTCGTTTTTAGAGTTGATGGGTTGCAGCTTCGCCTGAGCACAGTAAGCTAGCACAGCTATTAAGGACTGTGAAAGACCAGATGGTTCTACTCAGACTGAGCAAGAATCCCTCAAACTCAATTTCTTGTTCCAGCTTTTCTCAACTGTCACCTGGAAATGCTCATGGTCTCGAATGCTAATAGAGAAGCATAAAATATTTGCTTCCCCCTGCGGGTGGAATTCCTGCCAGCCAACACAAGTCAGCAGTCCCTCCCACGGCACCAGTCCTGAGTGGGCCCCGCTTGGACTACACAGCCCCTTTCTAGCATTGAACGTCACACCTCCTGACTCCTTGGGGATTCTGGTGAGAAGGACGAGGCAGAGAGGAAAGCAGAGTAGAAAGAAAAGCCACGAAGGGGTGGGTGGGTAGGGGTGGGGGGGTCCGAGCCAAGCTCATACTCACTCATAAAGGAGGATATATTAGAGAAATATATTAGAGGAGGAATGTTAGAGAAAATATTAGAGGAGAAATGGACTTTGGAGGCCCTCTACTTTCCTGGCGAGCAAACTTCTTTCTGTGTAGACCAATCAATCACTTATAGATATGGTAGGAATGGATCTTCACAATTTTTTTTTTTGAGATAGAGCCTCAAGCTGTCACCCTGGGTAGAGTGTTGTGCATCACAGCTCACAGCAACCTCCAATTCCTGGGCTCAAGCGAGTCTCTTGCCTCTGCCTCCCAAGTAGCTGGGACTACAGGCGCCCACCACAATGCCCGGCCATTTTTTGGTTGCAGCCGTCAAAGTTGTTTGGCGGGCCCGGGCTGGATTCGAACCCACCAGCTCAGGTGTACGTGGCTGGCGCCTTAGCCCGCTGAGCCACAGGCGCCGAGCCGGATCTTCGCAATTTAATGGACAGTTTTTACTCCATATTTCCCCATACCCTACAAACCCTACTATTTATTGAGGTAGTAGATGGAACATGAGGCATACACTGCTTCAAAGAAGAAAAATGACACAACATACTAATGATAGTAATTCTCAGGTTATGACTTTCAAATGCCTAGGGCTGAAGCTTAATAATGATATTGTATCAAACTTAGCATTTTACTTGTATTCTCTTATTTAATTCTCACAATAACCCTATTCAATAAGGTGGTAAACAGAATAATGGCTCCCCAAAGATATCCATGTCCTAATCCCCCAAACTTGTGACTATATTACTTCACATGGCAAAAGAAACTTTGCAGATGTGATTAAGTTAACAGTTTAAGATGGGGAAATGAGACTGGATTATTCAAGCTAGGTCCTATATAATCACAAGAGTCCTCGTAAGGTAGAAGAGTCGGAGGGAAAAGGAATGATGACAGATGGTGGCAGCAGAGTGTACATGAACGCTTGATGCTCCTGGCTTTGGAGACAGAGGAAGGGATCAGAAGTCAAGGAAGACAGGGGGCTTCTAGAACAGTGATTTTTCACCTGGTATGCCATGAGAGTATCTTAGGCGTGCTGTGAAAAATTTTAAAGATCATTAATTAATTTTTTTCAAAAGAAGTTCAAAGCACAGTGAGCATATTCTTCTTTTTACTCTTTTCTTTGGATCAACATAATTTAAGTGTGCCATGGAAGTTTTAACTATAGGTTCAAGTGTGCCCCATGAGATTAAAAAAAAGGTTGAAACACTTTTCCAGAAGCTGGAAAAGGCAAAAAAATGTTCGTTTTCCTCTAGAGCCTCCTTCACAGCCCTGCCAACACTCAGGACTTCTGACTTCCAGAATTGTGAGAGAATAAATGTGTAATGTTTTAAGCCACTGAATTTGTGTTAATTGGTTACGGTAGCAATAGAAAACTAATACAGGTGGGTAATATTGTTAACTCCATTTTACGTATACTTAAATGTAGGCACAAGAGATTCTGTAGCTTTCCTTAGGTTGCAGGATATAAGCACGGAGGTCTGGCTCCAGAGTCTCGGTAATTGTCCACTACCCTGTATTGCTCTGTTGCTTGAATCAAGAGGTTTAGAAGGATGAGTAAAGAGAAAGGTTGCCCCGGAACCAGAGGTATATAAATAACATGTATTATGTATTAAAGGAAAAAGGTTAGAAGTGAAAAGAATTCTAGATGCCAGTGGAGACTGAGAAGGGGGCCTAGCAACTCCTCCTCAAGGCCAAGAACTAGGAATGGGATGGAGGGGGACAAGAGAAACTGAAGGCAAATAGGTTCAGGGATCTAGGAGCAAGGTGTGTCTATGGCCACCTTTCTCCAGGAGAACACAGGTTGGTGACCAGATCCTCTGAGGGCAGAAGAATCAACTTTGTAATGTCTTATATTAGTGACCCTGAGACAGACTTGCTGAGTTTCCCTGCCTTCCAAGGTGTCAAGAGAGGCTGGGTATTTTCTTTATACTCTAAAGTGGCATAGATGTGGAGACAAAGAGCTATTGGACCAAAAGAGATCCTGTGGAAGGAAATGAAGAATGACTCATAGGGTTTTGCCTGGGCTGCTGGCCAAGGGCTTGATGGATGGCTGGGCCTCTCCGCAGATGCCAGCATGCGTAGATGATAAGCAAAGACCAGAGGTTACCATCTGTGCAAATACACCAGACAGGCATGCCTTGACAAATAGGCATACCTTGGTTTCTGGAACTTAGATGCAACCTTATGGAGAACAGGTGCAACTATAGAAAAGCAGATGGGATGAGAGGGAAGACCCTGAATATAGTGTGGATAATTGACAAGCCATCGATTTGTAAAGTTTTGTTTGCTCATCCCTGATCAAGTCCAAACCTCTCATTTTAAAGACTGAAGAGGCTCAGCGCCTGTGGCTCAGCGGGCTAAGGTGCCAGCCACGTACACCTGAGCTGGTGGGTTTGAATCCAGCCCGGGCCCGCCAAACAACAATGACGGCTGCAACCAAAAAATGGCCGGGCATTGTGACAGGCGCCTGCAGTCCCAGCTACTTGGGAGGCGGAAGCAAGAGATTTGCTTGAGCCCAGGAATTGGAGGTTGCTGTGAGCTGTGATGCCACAGCACTCTATCCAGGGTGACAGTTTGAGGCTCTGTCTCAAAATAAATAAATAAATAAATAAATAAAGACTGAAGAAATGGACACACAGAGACCCTAAACAATTAATAGGGTGGCACTTGTGGCTCAAAGGTGAAGGGTGCCAGCCCCATATGCTGGAGGTGGTGGGTTCAAACCCAGCCCCGGC
>CAUYRH010108600.1:0-44423 GCA_963574655.1 Perodicticus potto
CCTGTAGTCCCAGCTACTTGGGAGGCAGAGGCAGGAGACTCGCTTGAGCCCAGGAATTGGAGGTTGCTGTGAGCTGTGATGCCACAGCACTCTATCCAGGGTGATAGCTTGAGGCTCTGTCTCAAAAAAAAAAAAAAAAAAACACTTGGATTTTGTGTTACCAGATTGTAAAGCAGAAGCCAGTAAATTAGCTTGAAAAATGCTGGAGCCTACTTTATGGCACACATGTATGTACTGATCAATAGTAACATTGTCCTGATTTCTAAGTCTTGTCATTGTTCACTTACAATCAATGTTGGCATTTTCAAAAGCCAATTGTAAAAGCTACATTTTACGAGTGTCCTTGCCTTATATAGAACACTTGATAGCTATCTGTAGACCAGCAACAAATTTAGTGAATGGTTCATTATTACCTTGAAATATTTTGGTAAAAAATTGCTTAATTTCCACTTTCTCATCAAGATGTTGCCAGGCTTTATTTAATACATACAGCCTTGATTTGGATTAGTAAGTCATAGGTATAACACCCTTGAGTGTTAACGCCTTCATATTTACCCGTTCCTGTTAATTGGTCATAAGTAAAAGACGGGATTTTCGGCTCCATTTTAGGCGAGCTTGTAATTTAGCCTCTTCTACCCACCAGGACTTAAACTGAATAAATTGTCCTGGAGTTAAAGTGGTATGAGCCAAATTATCCCAGTCCACAGGAAGTATTAAATGATCTCCACAATAAGAGCTTAAAACGCCCATAACATATGGTGAATTAGGGCCATAAGCATGAACAGCATCTTTCAAAATTTTCAAAACTTTTATTTCAACATTAACATGGGAGATGTGGATATTTCCTTCAATATCCTCCTGTCTCAAAAGAGGAAAAGCTGTGGTATTGCACACATTATCTCCCACAGCCTGAGAGGGCAGGGAAGAAGCAGGGGCATCATGAACAATATAAAAGCAGTAGGATCAACAGGAAAATGAATTCTAGTAACAATCTTAGAGTCTGGAGGGTTAGGCCAGACTGGATAAAGTCCTGGAGGGCCATAGGTGTTAATGGCCCGTCTCTGTAAGGTAAAGGCTTGGGAGGTGCCGTAGTGGGCAGTCTAGGGGCCACTGAATAGCGTTAGTCAGGCTATGAGCTCCTTTTCTCAATAGCTTGAATCCTTTTTTCCATGTTTTGAAAATCCTCCTTTAACATTTTCTCAAGTTCAGTTCTTCATTATCAGAATGATTAGTAACAGTGCAATCGGAATCGCTTTCATTTTGCTCTTGCTCAGAGAGATCTTTGTCTGAACAGCCTTTCTCTGGACGGTGCCTTTCAGAACAAAATTCTGGATTTTCTATAGGCTCATTAGAAATAGGTTGTTCGACACTAGGTTCTTCCTCCAGTGGCGGAGGGGGAGGAATATCTATCTCACCTCCTTCAACATCAGAGCCATATTGTAATGTCTCCAGCACTACCATAACTAAGTAGTAAGTGCCCCAAACATCCTTGCTGATAAATTCTCCTCTCTGATGCGTGCATCTGAGCATATTGCCCACGTTTCTCCATGCTTTTAAATTTAACTGATTCTTTTTCTCTGCTTTAAACCAGCAGCAACGCTTAGCCACTACCTGAAACAACTCCTTTAAAATCCTAGTTTTGACTTTAATTGCAACCATACCCTAAACTACTTTACTTAAACAAAGATAAGACTCCAGGGGAGGAGGTTGTTTGAATATCTGACCTTTAACCAGACCACCTGTAGGCAGTAATTCATCTTCAGAGAACCGACTGGAGCTTGCTAAGATATACAGTTGGCTTGCCTCCAAGCCCCTGCCTCCCATGTCCAGCCTTTGTCTCTCAGGCATTTACTGCCTCTGGGACTAGGCGATAGAATTTTATGGAGTTCTATCCCAGTCTCTCCCAGTCAGCTTCTAAAAAGACTTTTTTACTTGCCTTTTCAGCATGCATTGAGTAAAAGCCACATATAGGCTTTCCGCCTATAGTTGCCTGTTTTCCCAAACCCAGCATTTAAAAAAAAGTCACCTGAGGTGGTAATTCAGTCAGGGGTAGAGATAGTGGTGGGCCAGTGGTCATTTGGGAGGAGGATGCCGGCATGGCGTGATGGATTGTTCACATGTAGCACCAGCCTGAGCATCCAGCAGCCAGGGCCACACCAAAGGCCAGAATGAACTGGAGGTGGGGCTTCCTCAGCATAGCCATGGCTGCTGGGAAGGGACAGCTTTCCCGGGCACCTTTATCCTGCTGGCAACGTTGTAGGGGCACTTCCACACATCTTCTTTCCCATCATGCACAGGGAGCCCATCCTCCAACGCCTTTCTGGCAAGTGTGGAGCCAGCCTGGTCCAGTCCATTGAATGCCTGTGTGCTGTATGGAAGGCCTTGCTGCTTCTGCCACAGTCCTCTGTGATCTTCAGGTTCAGATCCAGGGTGTCCATCCTTGCCTGGCTTGAACTGCTGGGCATTGTCCACATTTTCAAACAGGTAGATCTGGGTCCTTTCCCCTGTGCAGGGGAGTTTTAGTGCCCCCTGAGCCACTGTCTTCAGCACCTAGCCCCACGAGAGGTCCCCCTTGTAGTGGGTGTATGCTTGGGCTACCAGCAACTCCTGCTTGCTCTGCCCTATGTAGTGGATCTGATCCATATCCTTCTGGGCAACCTCAGAGCACCACACCTGCTCCTCCCAGTTTTCACTAAAGAAATACTCCTGTCTTTGGTCAGTGCCTCTTTCTGATGACTCTGTGGGAAAGTATAAGGGAGCAAAGGCTGAGTGGTCCATTTCCCCCTCAAGGCCTGAATATGTGAAGTGAAGTGCAGAGGTGGCCAGCTTAAATAGCTCCTTCGTTTTTTAGAGACAGAGTCTCACTTGTCACCCTTGGTAGAGTGCCGTGGCGTCACAGTTCACAGCAACCTCTAGCTCTTGGGCTTAGGCAATTCTCTTGTCTCAGCCTCCTGAGTAGCTGGGACTACAGGCACCCACTATAACACCGGCTATTTTTTGTTGCTGTTTGGCCTGGGACGGGTTTGAACCCACCACCCTCGGTATATGGGACCGATGCCCTACTCTCTGGAACTCCCCCCTCTGTCCTTCCTGACCTCACTCCCTTCACGTCCCAGCAGAGCTTGTGCCATGTGCCCCACTTCCTCACAAGCAAAGTTTTCTGGGTAACCTGCTTGTTCTCAAGGAGGTTTTAGAATCTCTCTGATGGTCTCGGATGCATTTCAGTCTCTGATGCTATCAGATTTCACAACGATGCATCCTACTTTGTGAGAATTTCCTGCACGGACAGTTGAGGGTCTCTTTCCATGTGGCAGCAAATGTCCTTCAAGTCATCAGGTAAACTTGGTGCCTCCTGAACCAGTCCCATAATTTTTTCATACCTTTTGTTTCCTATTTTCTGGGAAATTTCTTCAATTATATCTTCCAACCCTTCACCTGATGCTTTTGCTGTGACTGTTGCATTTTTATTTCTTTTCTTTTTTCTTTCTTTTTTTTTTTTTTTTTGAGACAGAGCCTCAAGCTGTCACCCTGTGTAGAATGCCGTGGCATCACAGCTCACAGCAACTTCCAACTCCTGGGCTCAAGCGATTCTCCTGCCTCCCCTCCCAAGTAGCTGGGACTACAGGCGCCGGCAACAACGCCCGGCCATTTTTTGGTTGCAGCCATCATTGTTTTTTGGCGTGCCGGGCTGGATTCAAACCCACCAGTTCAGGTGTATGTGGCTGGCGCCTTAGCCGCTTGAGCCACAGGCACCGAGCCGAATGTTGCATTTTTAATTTCTAATAATTTTAATTTGTTTTATGAATATTCTTTTAAAATGGTCAACTGTCATGGTTCATGAATGTAAAATCTTTCTCATATTCCTGAAGATGTCGACAGCTGCTGCTGCTGTCTCCATTTTCCTCTGTCCTGGCATCACTGGGGTCAGCCCCAGGGGCCTGCCTTCTGCTTGACTTCTGTGCCTTTTCCCGCTGCAGTTGGTGCCTCCGCGTCGGGGGAGCTTGTCTGACTGGAGCTCAGACTGAGGCACTGACAGGCAAATGGGGATTCTGGTAGGTGGAAGGACATATTCGCAGGGACTGTGTGACCGGGCAGGGACTTGGCCATCTTCCTGAGAGAATCTCTGCTATCAGTGCCTCTAGGTCTCTTTTCCTAGAGCAGACTCTTCTGATTTCCTGCCAGCTGCAGACGGGAGAGGGAGGCGGCCTGCAGACCCGGCTGCACCCTGGATAGTAGAGGCAGGGGGTGGGATGGAGACTGACTTCAGGAGGAAGAGCCTTACCAACCCCCTGTTGTCAGGAAGGACGTGGCTGCCGCCCTCATTTGTGCCTGCAGAGACCCCAGTCCTCTGCTTGGGTGGGGTTGTATATGAGTTTTCATAGTGGCCGCCTCCTGCCCGGTCCTGTGTCAGAGGCAGCTGGGGCTTCTGCTTCTGGAAAGTTGCTGGAGTTCTGTGGCTCAAAACAGCCTCCTTGCCTCGGGGGCACCAAAATGGAGCGCTCTTAACTTACACCCAAGCATTCAGTCCTGCCAAATCCCAGAATGTCACTGACACCTGTTCCCTGCCATAGAAACTTCTGCCTTACTGTCAGAGCGCAGGGTTTCATGTGCTCAGGGTACCATGTTAAATGGGAAGCCACTGGTCTTCTTTCAGTTTGCTTTCATTAAAGAATAAGCAAATGCCTTGAAAAATGCTTAAAAGGTGAAATTGTTCAGGAAGCAAATGTCATGAAATCAGACAAACTCGGAGAGAAGGTGCTGGTCCTCATGGTGTGAGACTCGTGGCAACACACACCAGCCTATGAGAGTGTGGACAGAGGTCTCAGGTCTTGAGTGGCACAAACAGACACAGCAGGTGAAGAACAGGCAGCATCAGTCTGTGGCAACAAGGAGCCCAGCAGCAGTCGCCTCTGACAGTGGGCGCTGGACAGGAAGGCCCAGGGAGCACGGGAGATGTCCTCAGTCTCTGCGTGGATGCAAGGGCAGAATGTGTGCGTATGTGAGATCTCACCTGGCTGTGCACATTACACATCACTGCATGTTTCACACCTCAGTAAAACAGAAAAAGGGAAGGAAATCGGCATTTATTGAGTCCTTGCTGTATGAGAGGCACTGATTGGGTCTGCTTGTTAAAACTCCATTCATTTAATGAGCACCTGCCCATCTCCAGCACTAGCCAGGCACCAAGGACCCAGCAGTGAACATGAGATAGGTGCAGACCTGCCAGGTGACACACAGTGTAGGACCCAGGAACAAAGAGCCAGACATAAAGAAGGAAGTGGCCACAGTGACAAATGGTGCTGTGAGTGTGCAGAAGGAGGGCTATGTCCTAGTCGGGGCAAGGTCGGAGTGGGTTCCATGAGGAACTAAAGTTTAAGCTGAGATCTCGGCTGGGGGACTTGGCTCCTACCTGTAATCCCAGAACTCTGGGAGGCCCAGGCGAGTGGATTGCTTAAGCTCACAGGTTCAAGACCAGCCTGAGCCAGAGCGAGACCCCATCTCTAAAAATAGTCCCAGCTACTCAGGAGGCTGTGGTGAGAGAATAGCTTGAGCCCAAGAGTTTGAGGTTGCTGTGAGCTGTGACACCACGGTACTCCAGGGTCAACAAAGTGAGACGCTGTCTCAAAAAAAGAAAAAGAAAAAAAAAAAGCAGAGATCTCAAGGATGAGGTGGAAATAGCCAGCCAAGGACTGGGAGTGGGGGCAAAGAACACCTTATGCAAAGGGGAGGCCTGTGAGGGTGGTATGGTCGGCAGAGGTGTGGTGCCTTGAGACAGAGGGCAGGGGTGGGACAGGGCGCTGCTGGGGGGCTCAGAACTGCTGGTTCACAGATAGGGAACCTGGGGCTCAGAGGGGTGAGGTGGCTGCCCCACACTGCCGGTCATGCAATTGGGTCTGCAGCCAGCTTTGGCTCCTCTGCCTGCTGAGACAGAATGTGTGTGGGGAGGTGAGCAGGGGAGGCTCCAGGGCTCCAGTCAGAAGCAAAGCAGGTTGCTGCCACCTACCCTTGGATGCTCCACATGTTCCTGGTCTCTGCTCCACAGGGTCTGTGGATGGGATGGCCATGGGGTCCTGCCCCGAAGAGCAGTACTGGGATCCCCTGGTGCGAACCTGCATCTCCTGCAAACCTACCTGCAGCCATCGGAACCAGCACACCTGTGCCGCCTTCTGCAGTGAGTTCTGGGGCCCGAGCCCAGGGGACAGCTGGATTGTCCCCTTTCCCCCAGAGGCACCTCTGGCCCCACTGCAGTCAGGTAGCTGAGGAGGGGGTGGTGGAGGAGATGTACAGTGTGGCCCTCTGTCCTTCTGCTCTGGCCATACTGCTCCCTTTCAGTTTCTTGAACATGCTGCACCCTTTCCTGCCTCAGGCCCTTTGCACCTGCCTTTCCTTCTGCCTGGAATGCATTTCCTTCATTCATCCCCCGCTCAGCTGCCTCCTCCCCAACCTTCAGGTCTCAGCCCAAATGTCAGAGGTCTTCTCTGACTACTCAGTAGAAATGCGGCCCTCTTTCCCCCCTGTTGTTACTTTTTTTTGAAATATTTTATTACAGAAATTATCAAACACATACATGAACAGAATAACACAGTATCCCTGTGTACCCATCATCTACTTCAAAAATCATAAAAGTTCTGACTTTAATTTCCCAACCAATTTTTTTTTTAACTTGGGTATTTTAAAGCAAATCCAAAATCTCAGACAATTTTGCCCGTAAATCCTAGCTCATGAGTCTCTAATACATAAGGACCCTTAAGAGTCTTACCACCCCAGTAGTAATTCCTTAACATTATCTACTACTCAGGCCATATCCAGCTTGATTGTCTTCAAAAATATCTGCTGCTGGGTATTCTTTTTTATAATTTGTTCTTTTCCATGATAGTATTTGCCATAATTTGCTTTATGCTCTTTTGTCTGTATTTGTTTTGTGTCCAACTCAACCACTAGACTGTGCCCTCCCCGGCTGCAGGGCCAGGTCTGACTTGGGCCCAGTGCAGGGCCTGATGCCTGGTAAATACTCACTGAGCAGCACTAAGAGAGGCTAAGTGGCTTATCCAAGGTCACACAGATAAAAATAGAAACACCAAGATCTGAACCTAGGACTCTGACGCCAAAATCATGACTCTGAATCACTGCTCATTAATGAATCAGAACATTGTTTCATCCCACAAAATATATGGACCCTCACAAGCCCCATGGAAATAGGAATCTGGCATGACCCTTTAGAGAGGATGACATCTGATGGGAGAAATGACTGCACTTCAAGGTAGGAAGGGAAAGTACCATCAGAAGCCACCATGGGGAGGGGCCACCTCCAGCTGCTGGGTCAACACCAGAATTGGATGAGGGGGAGGCACCCAGGAGAGAGACCAGTGTGGGCAAAGGCACTGGGCAGGGATTATCAAGTCGTGAGGGGGCAGGGCTTTGTGAGATCAGGCAGTGAGTGTCAGTGGTCTGGGGTGCTCAGGCACCAGCTGCAACAGCCAGGCTGGGGTGTCTGGGGGGAGTCACAGGAAGCCCCGAGGACACCACTGCTGGGCTACCTCTGCCATGGGAGGGACAGTCAGTGCCTGTGAGGGTCAGTGGGCCCTGGGAGTGGGGCAGAGCCAGAGCCTATGAGGGTCTGTGGGCCCTGGGGTTGGGGTAGAGCCAGAGCAGTGGAGGCCCCGCTGCTACTGTCTGCGTTTCAACTGAGGTCTCAATCCCATGATCTTTCTGGTCTTTCTTTCCTTTTCATTGCCAAGGACATAAGTAATGATGGGTGTATGTCTGCAATGTGAAGAGGCTCAAATGAATATTCTACTCAAAACTTCCATTAACTGAGCATTTGCTGTGGGCCAGGCCCTGTGTTGGGCACTCTGGTTGTGAGAGGTCAGTGCTGTCACTAGCCGTCTCTTAGAAACGCTGCTGGGCACGGGGACGCCAAGGCTGCACTGCCTGCCATCCTCATCTGCGGTGGGTCCAGGGATGGCCCAAGTCTGTTTGGCTTTGAGGTCTGTGTTCTTAATCACTGTCCTTCACCGCTTCTGAAATGTGTCTTTAAAATCTCTGTAAGAGCTACATTTTCATATAAATAGAATCTTATTTTAAGGAAAAAACTTGCCTCTTTCACATAAAAACTTTCATGTTAAACATATTCTGAGGCTTTCCGTGAGGTAAATGATTATCCCAAATAGACTGTTTTAATGCATACTGTCTTAAAGCAAGTATGCCTGAGCTTTGGGTCCCTGCCTTCTCTACCTTGGCACTGAGATCTGTCTAAGCTGCTAGAATTCTCATTTGTATATATATTATTAAGAAAGTGAAAACACCGTTAATGTGAGCTTTTCCCCATTCTTTCCAGCCCCTTCCCCACTTATCACAGAAGATTCTTGTTTCTCCTCTACATTCCTTATGTTAATTTGAAATATGATTTTCTCTGATGAGGCTTGAAAAATGTAAGTAGAGATCTTACATGACAGTGTAATCTAGATATCAATTTTAAAAGATAACTAGAAAATCTTTACATGTTTGGAAACTTTTAAAGAATGTATAGGTCAAAGGAAATAATAATGAAAAGTAAAAACACTTTGAAGTAGATACAAGAAAACTACTACATATTAAACTGTGTGCAGTGTAGCTAAAACAGTTCTTAAAGGACAATGCATAGCCTTCAGTTGTATCTTGTGAAAGGTCATAGCTTACTCTGAGATTGCTTTTGGTAATCAATTGTACTGTAATTTTTTTTTTTTTTTTACTTTAATGTCCTTTGAGGCCAGAGGCAGAGCTCCTGCCGGTCTCTGTCACACAATAGCATCACTTGTTTTTGTCTCCCAGAGTCACTCTGCCACAGGGAGCAAGGCAAGTACTATGACCTTCTCCTGAGGGACTGCGTCAGCTGCATCTCCATCTGTGGGCAGCACCCCAAGCAATGCGCATACGTCTGTGAGGGCAAGCTCAGGGGCAGAGTGAACCTCCCGCCAGAGCTCAGGAGACAGCAGAGTGGGGAGACCGAAACCAGCTCAGACATCTCGGGAAGATACCAGGGATCAGAGCACAGAGGCTCAAAGGCAGGTCCAGGTAAGCCATCTGAAGTTGTCCTGAATGGTGTCATATAGGGTCAGAATGGGCAAGAGGCCATGCACCAGGCCTGGATAGGAGAGCCTGCAGTGCGGGAAGCCCAGAGTCCAGGCCAAGAGCCAGAAGCTAGAGCTGTCATCCCTGCATAGAAAAAGAATTTAGGCAAAATTTCCAGTAGTCTATGGAGCAGAAGAGAGGACCTGGCAAAGGAGAGCCTTGTAACAGAGACTGCTGCAGGAGGCCAGGCCTTGAAACAGGCGGGAAGTGACCAACAGACTTACCTGTGCAAGCATTTGCCCAAGGAGGCTCTTGCCTGCCTTTCACCAACACTGGGGATGCCATTTAGGGCACGAGATGCTTCCTAAGAATGAGAAGGAGAAGATTTTACTAAAAACGTTTGTGGTGGGAGATGGCCACTTTGGGCATGGTAAGAAAGTCCCACTGAGCTGGGCATCTAGTAAGTGCCAGGTGTTGGAAAGGATCCAGTCAGGAATCCCAGCAAACCCTGCCTGGCTCACCTGCTTCTATGGCATCAGGGAGGGCAGGAGGGAGAGGCCGTGTGGATCCTTAAAGACTCGAGATGACACTTGCTCTGCCCTTGGCCTGCCCATAGGGAAACAGCAGGCCTATGGCTCTCAGGGATGATGGGTTTCTTTTCTGTGTTGTGAGTTTCATCATAACAATGTCACTTCTGTGAGACCAGAGCCCAGTGGCCCAGCACCAAACGGCAGGGCACATGTGCCTGAGGTGGAGGTTCTTACCTGTTAGCTGGTGCTGCATAACAAACCGTCCCCAAACCCAGTGGCTTAACAATTTCTTATCAGTCGAAGCTGGCTTGCTGGGGTGGCCATGCTGCTTGTGCTCCACAGCCTCCTGGGACCAACACGCTCGCCAGGTCTGTCCTCCCTATGGTGTCAGGAGTGTCAGAGAAAGGAGCACATGGGCCTCTGGCCACCTAGGCCAGGAAATCACATCACATCACCATGTTGCATTTTATTACTCAAATAAAGCCACAAAGCCACCAGAATCAAGGGCAGGAAAGTGGAAGACATGTCCTGGTAGGAGGAGCAGCAAAAAAGTGGCAGATCCCGGTGCATGTAGGGGGTGGTCAGCTCAGCCTGAGACCAGTGGCCATGCCTGTGTCTCTGGAGTCTGGTGGCCTGCGTGCCTTCCCTGCGTCCCGTGGTGCGTCTGATCCCTGACCCCGAACCTGGCAACTTCCCCACCTCCCTGCAATAGGCTCCCCTTTAGGTCACTCTTGCACACTTCACGGGTTGAGGGACAAAGTCTCAAAACCCAGAGTGACTCGCTGAGAGCCACACAGCGGGTCTCGGCCAAGCTGGACTCCGGCCCTGTCTCTAGGCTCCACAGTCTGTCCGCCTTGGAGGACCCAGAGCAGTGTCCGCAGGATTTTAGCTCCCTAAGGGTACATCTCTGCCAGTGGACTGGGGTAGCCCCCTCCTGCTTATGACCACCAGCCACACCCCTCTCCAGAGGGCACTGGACAGAACCTCGGAGCTTCATTTTGGCTCCAGGATGGAGCCCCAGAATGTGTGCCTGGGCGCCGAGTAAGGAGGTGCTGGGAGCCACTGGGCTTGGCAGTTCTGTGCCTCATCCTGCAGCATCAGCTGCCACACTGGGCCTGGTGTGGCCGGGGCTCCCTGGCCTGTCTCCAGCGCCTGGGCCCAGTCTGGGCTCAGGTCAGTGTGCCTGGTGGGGTAGCAGCCGGGCCTGGTGTGGACAGTAGATAGGAAGCGCAGAGTCACGTGCCCAGGGAGGGCCCCAGATGAGGACCTGTTTGAGGACAAGGAGAGGAGGATACCATGTGACCACGCTGCGTCTGGCTGCCCACAGTCGATGGCTGCCTGCCCCTGTCTCCCTGAGTTCTGCTCGCTCCCCACTCCACCCACGCCTGCCGAGGCCCCTCAGCCCCACTCCAGGTTTCTTGGCATCCTGCTCAGTCCCACCGTTCCTGGGTGTGGCACGTCACCGGCGTCACTGTGCAGTGCTTGTTGCACGTAGCAAGATGGCAAGAGCAGGCCAGGTCCTGTGCTGACCCACAGAACTGGCCGTGAACAGAAGGACAGATTGTGGCCTAGACTGACGCAAATGAGCCTCAGCGCAAGGTGGCGAGGTGGGGGCTTCCCCAAGGAGGGCCCTCAGGCAGACGGGTGGGGTGTCAAGGATGAAGCCAGACCCTGGTTTCATCCCCCACGGCTTGAGGCCTTGAGGAAGCTACCCGACTCTCTGGGCCCTGGTTCCGCATCGTTGTGAAGCTTATAAGGGAGGATTGACATCAGGCCCAGGCGTGCTCTGTGCCGTCTGCTCACTGAGAGGGGACATGTTTGTGAGACAGGATGTAGCAGGGTGATCCAGGCACAGGGGGCAGCATGTGCAATTGCTGCAAGGGGCAGGGGACCCTGGCCGGGAGGAGCCCTGTGTGGGGGAGCATGGGGCCACTGGGCAGAAGCAGGAGGGGCCTGCAGCCCAGTCTGCTTTGATCATTGAGAGTGATGACTCCACATGCTCCCGAGGGTACAGCAGACCCTGTCACTAGCAATGAGGCTCTCTGGCAAGGGTAGGGCAGGCTGCCTCCCAAGCTGGTCTGGAAATGGCTTGAGATGGCAGGACAAGACACTGGCCTGGGGACCTCTAGGTGACAGTCTCCCCACCCCCTACCTAATGAAGGAGCCACAGCCTTTCTTACCAACTTGACCAGATATGGGGCAGGAGGGAAAGAGGATGGGAGAGGTTTAAAAGCCTCATACATCAAAGTGCAGAGTCAGACTCTGGTCCAGAAGTCCAAGAAAGACAACCCGAAGTCAGCATGGCATGCTCCCTATGGGGAGCAGAGGCAGGAGGGGACGATCCCCAGTTTTCCACCCCGCCGTGTGCAAGAGAGGCAGGGAGCATTCAGGGCTGGAGAGAATGACAAGAGGGCCCTGCTGGAGGCAGGGGCAGTCATGGACCAGGGGGGCAGAGTAGGGGACAGAGACCCCCTGTTGCCCCCCAAGGGAAATGTATGTGATGATGGGTGCAAGTGCCCTGTGAGAGGCGATCTCAGGCAATAATAGAGACCAAAGATGACAAGGACCTGGATGGATGTTGGGAGGGGTGGAAAGGCCCTGGCCTGGGGTAGTTGCTCAGCCATTCTGTGCCACCACACTTAGCACCAGCCCCTGGTGACTTCTCAGAATGACATTCTAAGATGTGGCAGAGCACAGAAGGTGACCGAGAAACCAAGGGTATTGAGATATACTTATCAAAATACCAGACAAATTGTGACATCAGAATTAACCTAGATGCTTCTGTATGCATGGATTCAATAACAAGATTCAGTGGTGGCCGATGACCACAGTGATCTCCAACCAGTGTGAGCATAGAAGTGGCCAGGACACTGACTTCCTGGGCTCTGTTCAAAGGCACAGCTGCCTCTCATACAGCTGAGGACGGTGGCCCCACATATAACGGAAGAGAAGAGGACATTTCAGGAAGCCATTAGAAAAAATATTTAGTTTTTGTTTTGTTTTGTTTTTCTTGAGACAGAGTATCATTCTGTTGCCCTGGGTAGAGTGCTGTGGCATCAGAGCTCACAGCAACCTCAAACTCCTGGGCTAAAGTGATTCTCTTATCTCAGCATCCAAAGTTGCTGGGACTACAGCTACCCGCTACCACACCCAGCTAGTTTTTCTATTTTTAGTAGAGACAGGGTCTCGCTCAGTCTCAGCTCTTGCTCAGGCTGGTCTCAAACTCCTGAATTCAAGTAATCCACCTGCCTCGGCCTCCCAAAGTACTAGGATTACGAGTGTGAGCCACCACGTCTAGCTTGAACATTTTTGTTTTTGTTTTTTGTAGAAACAGAGTCTCACTTTAGCACCCTTGGTAGAGTGCTGTGGTGTCACAGCTCACAGCAACCTCCAACTCCTGGGCTTAGGAAATTCTCTTGCCTCAGCCTCCCATGTTGCTGGGACTACAGGCGCCCGCCACAACACCCAGCTATTTTTTGTTGCAGTTTGGCTGGGGCCGGGTTTGAACCCGCCACCCTCAGTATATGGAGCTGGCGCCCTACTCACTGAGCCACAGGCACCGCCCTGAACATTTGTTTTTATTTATACAAGTCATAGGGCTCCTAGGTTCCATCCATGGGTCCTCCAGGTCCCACGTCAAGACCTGTAGGTCCTGTTGTCAGCATGCCCCTGGCCAGCCAGAGAGATTTCAGGACCACCCGGCCTACTGTCCTCACCTGTGAGGATCATAATAGGGCTCTTGTGGGCTCCGGAGTGACTCAGGTTGACAAGCATGCAGAACAGTTGGGCACTGAAGGCCCCATGGTCCTTGCCAGGTGGAAAGAGCCCAGGTCTTATGGCAGGAAGTGGCCACTCCCCAAGGCTGTGCTCTGCACACAGACAGCGTGGCTTAAAGCAACACAGGTTAATAATCCTCTTAGGGTTCTAGCCGGGCGTTGTGGCGAGCACCTGTAGTCCCAGCTAGTCGGGAGGCTGAGGCAAGAGAATCGCCTAAGTCCAAGAGCTGGAGGTTACTGTGAGCTGTGACTCCACAGCACTCTACTGAGGGCGATAAAGTGAGACTCTGTCTCTACAAAATAAATAAATAAATAATCCTCTTAGGGTTCTGGAAGCCAGAATTCTCAAGCCAAGGTGTCAGCAGAGTCACGCTCCCTCTCAAAGATCCAAGAGGACCCTTTCCTGCCTCTTCCAGCTTTAGGCAGTTTGTGGTCACGCCTAAGCTCTCTTCCGTCTTCTGTGGCTTCTCTCCCATGTCTGTCTCCTCCCCTTCTCTCTTCTAAGGATGGCTGCCATTGGATCTAGGGCCCACCCTCTTCCAGGATGACCTCATTTCTAGATTCTTCACTTAGTACACCTGCAAAGAATCTTTTCCCCAAATAAGGTTCCATTTGCAAGTTACAAGGGGATGCATCTTTGGGGGACTACCAGTCAACCTACTAAATGTAGTGGGAGACTGAGCTGTCCACCGAGACCAGGACTCCCCAGGGGAGCTCAGAGTTGGGACCCCCACGTGAGGGTGGTGCCAGTCTTGGGGGGCAGCCAGGACCACCAAAAGAGTCTGGAGCTCTGAAGAGCATCTCAGCTGGACAACTTCAATTTGAGGATTATGTTGCTCTAGAAGATGGCAATTGGAGTCACAGGAATGAGAAATGGTGTTCAGGAACCAAGGAGGAAGCCCTGCACAGGGAGAGGAGTGTCCAAGGGGTCAGCAGAGGAAGAGGACCCCAGAGACACTGGGAAGGGGCAGTCAGCGAGGTCAGAGGAAAACTGGCAGAGTTCTGGGAGCAGTCAGAGGAGCAGCCATAAGACACCCACAGTGTCCCCCAGCTCTGCCACAAGGAGGCCAGGGATGCTAGGAAGGGCCATGACCATTCTCAGGATGCCAGGTCCCAAGATATGCACAGGAGACAGCCAGGCCCAGGGCGTGGAGATCCCGTAGCACCCCAGGCCACCTGCTTTCCCTGCCTCGCTGCTCCTGTTCCCAGTAGCAGCCCCCCTTGCTGGCTGAGCTGTTCAGCAAGGGGATGCTTGGTGACTTGCTAGAACATTCCACCCAGGCCCCCGCTGCCTGCTGCCAAACCACAATGCCGAGAGAGAGGAATATGGTACCCATTTTACAGATGAGGAAACTGAGGCCCAAAGAAGTTGAGTAAAACGTCCAGAGCCACATTCAGTTGTGGCTGTGGATCTCGGGCTTGAAGTCACTAAGTCTCCCACCCTGCACTGCACTGCCTGAGGCCCAGTCCTGCCCCTGAAGGGCAAAGTGTAACTGAGCTGGGGGCAGCAGCAGCTGGGAGAATTGCATTTTTAGGGGAGAAATGGCTTTGAAAACAGTTTGAAGGGTGGCACCTGTGGCTCAAAGGAGTAGGGCGCCAGCCCCATATGCCAGAGGTGGAAGGTTCACCTAGCCCTGGCCAAAAACTGCAAAAAAAAAAAAAAAAAGTTTGAAAAAACAAAATCGGCTTAGAAGTAAACAGCCTGGTGGTTGTACCTAGAAACTGAACCTCCAGGGGCTATTCTCTGGACTTGATTTTTGCACTAGGATAGAGAATGCACCCCATTCTGACAAAAACTTGGAACTGGGCCTCTTTGCTGGTGGGAACAGCAGACATGGCGGGAGGCCTCTCCATCCTGTGCCCATCTGGCCCTTCACACAATCTAACACAAAGCATGGGCACAGCCCCCTGCCTGCTTCTCCTGCACCAGCCTCTCCCACCACACATCTCAGGGCTCTCAAGGGAGCAAACCCCATGCTGCCAGGCCACCTTGAGTCCTAGCAGGACCAGGACTGGCACAGTGTCAGCTCCTTGGCATTCCACTGGATAAAGTGAGGAGTCCCGAAGGGGATGGTGTCAGGTGGCCGAGCTCTAGGAGCCATCTTTATTCCCACAGCCTGAGAGCGGGATCTGGGTGCTGGACTCTCATGCTAAAACCCTTTGAAACACTCAAACATTTAGTCTTCATCCCTGAATCAACATGGTGATTCATTTCCACTCAAAAGTCTAACACCCAACCATTCTGTCTGTGCAGCAGGGCTGCCAGCTTCCATGCTGCTGTTTCCTCTTGATCTCAGAGGTGAGTGGTCTCTGTCACACCAGGTTTGCAGGTTCTGAGAACCACAGAGCCAACGTGCAGTGCTGTGGGGAGGGGGGACATTCGGGGTGTCTTAGTGTCCCTCCTCATGGCCTCTCTGAGTTCCAAGCACAGCACTAGCACCTTGGATGTAACACAGCTCTCTCCGAGCTCCCATCTCCCTTCTATAAATGTCAGGTTGACACTGACAACTGTTAAGGGTTCTACAAGACCATCACTTTGTAAAACTCCCAAATCTAAGAGCATGTGTAAGGAAGTGGAGCATTGTTGTCAGTGGGCTTGCTATGTTTTGCTGGCTCCCAAGGCACTATCCTGGGAGTAGCTAAACCTGCTTCCCAGGTGCAGGCCCAAGGCTGGGGACAATGTGACTTAGAGACTGAGTTTTCCATCTGCAGAATGGAGCATGAAGTGGTAGGGATGCTGTAGAAAGCAGTCTGGCAGTTCCTCAAATAGTGAAACAGGTATCCTAGTACTCAGCCACCTGTCTCCTGGGCACACCCCCCCGAGAGTGCACACAAGAGTCAGTGTCACTCACAGAGGTCAGGACGTGGAGCAGCTCCAATGCCCCTCGGCTGAGGAATGGGTGAACAGGACATCTAGCCACACAGAGGACTATTATTTGGCCATAAAAGGCTCATGTTCTGTTATGTGGCACTCTAAAACACTGTGCTAAGTGAAGGAAGCCAGACACAGAATGCCACAGACTGACTCCAGTGCTGTGAGATTCCAGAATGGACACAGCCAGAGAGACAGACTGTGACACCAGTGGTGTGAGATTCCAGAATGTCCAAGACCTTAGAGACAGAATACGGCCTGCCAGGGGCTGTGGCTACTGATGGGACCAGGTTTCTGCTAGCCTGATCGAAATCATCCCAAGTTAGATAGCGGTGATGGTTTTCCAACCTTGTGAATATGCTAAAAACCACTGAACTGTACGCCTTAAAATGGTGAATTTCATGGTATAGGAATTGTATCTCAATTTTTTTTTTTTAAACGGGAGTAATCTGTCTTCCCTTGGAGCAGGTAGATCAAGGAAGAGCCTGTGTGGGAAGTACGTGGCACACATCGGCCCATGTCATTAGAACATTTCTTTTTTTTTTTTTGAGACAGAGCCTCAAGCTGTCACCCTGGGTAGAGTGCTGTGGCATCACAGCTCACAGCAACCTCCAACTCCTGGGCTAAAGCAATTCTCCTGCCTCCGCCTCCCTGTAGTAGCTGGGACTACAGGCACCTGCCACAATGCCCGGCTATTTTTTGGTTGCAGCCGTCATTGTTTTGCGGGCCCAGGCTGGATTCGAACCCGCCAGCTTATTAGCCGCTTGAGCTACAGGCACTGAGCCAAGAACATTTTCTTAAATTTGGCTTATCTGTCCTTCCACCCCAAGCTCCAGAAAAGCTTGAGATAAGGAGAAATTTCAAGGGGAGGGCATTAACCCTGGGCGGAGTCTCCTTCTGACACTCCAGAACCCAGAGGCTCGCCTCCTGAGATGGGGAGTGGCCAGACACCCACTTCCCCAGGACCCTCCTGGTTGTCACTTGTCCCACAATAGTAATTTCACCCATCCTAGTCTCAAAGCACAGTCAGCCCTGCGTGTCCACGGGTTCCCTGGATTGAACGTACTTGGGGGAAAAAATGGATGGTTGCATCCGTACTTAACATGTACAGACTTTTTTCCTGTCATTCCCCAAACAATACAGAATAGCAACCATTTACACAGCATTTATATTACATTAGGTATTACAAATAAATCTAGATTTAACACACATCTTGGGAGGATTTTGTAGGTTATATGCAAATATTAGGCTATTTTATACTAAGAATTTTAGCATCTATGGACTTTCTTTTTATTTATTTTTTCTATTTTTTTAGACAGAGTCTCACTCAGTCACCCTAGATAAAGTGCTATGGCATCACAGCTCACAGCAACCTCAAACTCTTGAGGGTAAGCGATTCTCTTACCTCAGCCTCCCATGTAGCTGGGACCACAGGCGCCCACCACAATGCCCGGCTATTTTTTGTTTTGTTGTTGTTGTTGTCATTGTTGTTTAGCAGGCTCTGTGGGGTTCAAACCCGCCAGCCCTGGTGGACTGGCCGGCGCCCTACCGACGTGTGGATTTTGGTATCTGAGGGAATTCCTGGAACCAACCCCCGCCCCCAGCAGTCCGAGGGACGGAAGGGCCCAGTTCAGGTTAGACAGGGACATCCACCCTGCACTCCGTCCCCTCCTTCCGTTCACTCAACGGGTCACTTTAGGTGCTGTCCCAATCTGCACCTCCCGCAAGTGGGAACAAGAAAAAGGGACCAGCTTGAGTTGTTGGCTTTGAGGTCTTGGCAGAAGTTGCTGCCAGTATGAAGACCAGGATGGGGGCTCTGGGCTGGCCATGCCGACTGCCTAGGACAGGCAGCCCGTGGGAGGCGGAGGGGGCGCGGTCCCCTGACCCAGGGTCTCCTCCGTCCTGCAGCTGCCCCGGGCCCCCTGCCGAGCGCCGAGCAGCTGGCGCTGGTCTACAGCGCGCTGGGACTCTGCCTGTGCGCGCTCCTCTGCTGCGTCCTGGTGGTCGCCGCCCGCGTCCTCCGGCGGAGGGACCAGAAGGCCTCCCGCCAGCCCCCCGCGGGGCCCTGCGCGGCCCCCGCCAAGCCTTCCCAGGGTGAGTGCATGAAAGCGGGGTCCTCGCCCTCCTCTCTGCGAGGGGACAGGGCGCGGGCCCTTCTGTGGTCCTGACACTGCCCCTGCTTCGAAATGGAGCGCGTCTTCCTGGGAGAGGTCTGGGGCACATTCTGCAGTATTTGTTCTGTCTCAGTGGCAAGGAGGGGGTGTGTAGGGCGGCGGGGACGGGCTAAAAGGGCCTGGGGTTTCCAGGACTAGGACTCTGAGGGCTCAGACAGCATATGGGGAGGAGGCCACTCCGGGACAGGGCCTGGGTGGGGGCCGGGCCGCGCGGGGGTTGCTATCGCCGGCCCAGGGCGGCCGAGCCTAGTGACTGCCCCGGTTCCTGGGCCGGGTGGACTTGGCCGCGTGGACGAGGCTGTGCGGGGCCTCCGGGCCAGGCCGACGCCCTCTGCTGTCGCCTCCGCAGGTCGCGCGAAGGAAGCCGACAGCCCCGGGGGCGCGCTGCCTGAGCCCGTGGAGACTTGCAGCTTTTGTTTCCCCGAGCGCAGGACGCCCACGCAGGAGAGCGCGGGCGCACCCGGGACCCCTGGCTTCGCCGAGAGCGGGACGTGCCACGCTGGGACCCCGACCCTGCAGCCCCGCGAGCGCAGCCCGGACGGCTGCCTCAGCACCGTGTGCGCGCACGCCCTGGAGGGGGGCCCGGGCGCATGGTCGGTGGGGTAGAGGGGACGGAGAGAGATGAGAGAGGGGAGAGTTGCGGGGAGACACAGAGGAGGTGGAAAGGGAGAGGGACAGACAGGCAGCCCCTGTTCCCCGTGCAAGCTGTAACTAACTACAGCCACTACACCCCAAGAACCCCTTTTCCTGTATTTTCCTGTAAAATAAAACCTTTGAGGCTGCCGTTCCTCACTGGACTTCGGCTGCATCTGCGGATGAAACAGGACGGCCCTCCTGTTAGACTCCTGACAAAGCTGCCACCGCGCTTCTGGTTTAGGAGGATCCCTGACGCCCACCATCTCCCGAGGCTCTGAGGAAGCTTGCGAATTGGGCTGGGCCTCAACCAGCAGTTGCATGTGGTGAGAGTTGGGAAAAGGCAACAGGAAGGCACCTGTCAACAGCCAGAGGAGGGGTCACCATCTTCATTTCTCCCACAAACACAATTCTCTTCCCTGCCTCCTTAGGGCATGGAGCACAGCCTGTGTGTGCACACGTGTTGGTTTCATGGGTGCAGGACAGACAGGAAAGAGAATTATTCACCCTGCACCACCCCAAAGTATCTTGCACACCTGCACACAGCAAAGGGTCACGAGCACACTTTGGCAGTTGTACACAGGAAGCCCAGGGCTCCACAGAACACCCCATCTTTTCACCACCCATGGACCCAGAGGCTGTATTGGTTGGCCAGGTGCCTTCACAGAGTATCACCGGCTTCAGGATGTTGAGGTCTCACAGCCTGCAGGCCAGAAGTCAGAGGGTAAGGCATGGGCAGGGCAGGCTCCTTCTGAGGCTGTGATGGAGGGTCTGTCCCAAGCCTCCTGGACGTGCAGGTGGCACCTTCTCCCTGTGTCTCTTCACCTCTTTCTCCCTCTCTGTGTCTCTGTGTCCTAATTTCCCCCTTTTATAAGGACACCAGTCATGCTGGACAAGAGCCCACCCTACTGAACTCATCGTAACCCACTGGGGGTTAGGGCTTCAGCAGATGAATGTCAGGGGACAAATCCCAGCCCTAACACAGGCTCCCCCCACGGCCACCCCTGCTTCATCTTTGTCTACTGGCATCTAGAATACGTCTGCCCACGGGTGCAGCCAACCCATGCGGTAACATCTTGGTGGCGCTGCTCCCTCACCACCATGCCCAGTGTAAGCAGCACCCTTCCCTGTGACAGGCTGGATACACACCCTGGGCTGGTGCAGACACGTGCTGGATGTTGGCGAAACACCACCAACGTTCACATGCTGCAGCTTATCTGAAACCTGCAGATTTCTGTTCCTGCAGATCTGTGGTTTTCCAATTCTGCTCATTTAAACCCGAGCTCTGAAGGATGTCTCTGGAATGGTCAAGGGGGAGTTAGGGTGCTGAGTGCCCAACCCTGGCTTCAATTGGACACAAATAATCTTGTGAGGTTTGGGGTCAGTTTCTTTTCTTTTTTTAATTTAATTAATTTATTTATTTTGCAGTTTTGGTTGGGGCAGGGCTTGAACCTGCCACCCCGGGTATATGGGGTGGTGCCCTAGTCCTTGAGCCATAGGCGCCACCTGGGGTCAGTTTTTTAATTGACCCTTTGTGTATGCATTTGGTTTTTAGAAAGGAATGCTTTACTAGAAAGAACATCTGAAACTGTAAATTTTATCCACGTTCTATTTGTCTTATTTCCAAAATATATCCTGATTCCAGCCACTTGTCAGGATCTTTTTTTCTTTTTTTAATAAGAGATGGGTCTTTGCTCTGTTGCCCAGGCTGACTTTAAGCTCCTGGGCTCAAGTGATCGTCCTGCCTCAACCTCCTGAGTAGCTGGCTCTGATGGTTCACGTACCACCATGCTAAATTTTTTAGGCTTGGCACCCATAGCTCAGTGATTATGGTGCCAGCCACGTACACCAGGGCTGGCAGGTTCAAAGCTGGCTTGGGCCTGCTAAACAATGACTACAACAACAAAAAATAGACAGGCATTGTGGTGGGAACCTGTAGTTCTAGCTACTTGGGAGTCTGAGGCAAGAGAGGTGCTCAAACCCAAGCATTTGAGGCTGTTGTGAGCTGTGACACCACAGCACTCTACTAAGGATGACATAGTGAGACTCCGTCTCCACAAAAACAAACGGGATAGGCTAGGCGCTGTGGCTTACGTCTAAAATCCTAGCACTTGGGAGGCCGAGGTGGGTGGACTGCTCTGAGCTCACAGGTTCAAGACCAGCCTGATCAAGAGGAGACCCCCATCTCTATAAATAGCCAGGCATTGTGGTGGGCGCCTGTAGTCCCAGCTACTTGGGAGGCTGAGGCAAAAGGATTGCTTAAGCCCAGGAGTTTCAGGTTGCTGTGAGCTGTGATGCCACAGCACTGTACCAAGGGTGACAAAGTGAGACTCTAAAAAACAATGTCTTTAATATTTACCTTTATTTCTGGGGATCTTCATTTTTTAGCGTACATCTATGCCTCTGCAAGCACTTGTTTTCCACTTGCAGAACATCTTTTAACATTTCTTACTGCATGGGGCTGCTAGTAACAAATTCTTTCAGTTTTTGTCTATTTGAAAAGTCTTTTTTTTTTAGGACAAGTCTCATTCTGCTGCCCAGGCTAGAGTGCTGTGGCATCAGCCTAGCTCACAGCAACTTCAAACTTTTGGGCTCAAGCGACTCTCCTGCCTTAGCCTCCCACGTAGCTGAGACTACAGGCACCTGGCATACCACCAGGCTAGTTTTTCTATTATTGGTAAAGACTAGGTCTCACTCTTGCTCAGGTTGGTCTTGAACTCCTAAACTCAAGGGATCCTCCTATCTTGGTCTCCTAGAGTGCTAGGATTATAGGGGTGGGCCCCTGCACCTGGCCTTCACTTTCATTTTTAAAAGGTAATTTTTCTGGGTATAAAATTCTGTTCAGGGCTCACTGCCTGTAGCTCAGCAGCTAAAGCACCGGCCACGTACACTGGAGCTGGCAGGTTCGAATCCAGCCCGGGCCTGCCAAACAATGACAACTACAACTGAAAAATACCCGGGCGTTGGGGTGGGCACCTGTAGTCCCAGCTACTTGGGAGGCTAAGGCAAGACAATCGCTTTAGCTCAGGTGCTGAAGGTTGCCGTGAGCAGTGATGCCACAGCACTCTACCCAGGGCAACAGCTTGACACTCTTGTCTAAAAAAAAAAAAAGAAAAAAAAAATTCTGTTCAGGATTTTAAAGCTACCCATTACTCTGAGGTCTTTTCCCCCCACCAGGTTGTGGATCACCTGAGCAGGCTGCTCTCACCCGCTACGGCCAGCAGTGGGTCCTCCAGGTAGTGGATCACCTAAGCAGGCTGCCCTCACCTGCCAGGGCCAGCAGTGGGCCCTCCAGGTACTGGGTCACCTGAGCAGGCTGCCCTCACCTGCTATGGCCAGCAGCAGGCCTTCAGGGCACAGCCTCAGGGTTGCATCTCCACTTACTGCTGTAAGCCGGAAGACACCCAGACTGACTCAAGAGCCCACTTGATGTCACTCTGGCACGGCCCCTATTCCGGACGTGGGTGTGCCTGCCCCACGCCCACAGGCAGTTCACACTGCACTGCTTCTGCCCAGGGTG
The DNA here is from genome assembly GCA_963574655.1 of Perodicticus potto. Taxonomy (NCBI): domain Eukaryota; kingdom Metazoa; phylum Chordata; class Mammalia; order Primates; family Lorisidae; genus Perodicticus; species Perodicticus potto. The sequence continues at coordinate 22,557 of CAUYRH010108600.1, forward strand.
CTCAGAGCTCAGTACAGAGGCAGCAGCAGGCTGCACGGACCAGGCTATCCTTCCATTGCCACAGGGGCTTGCGGTGCAATGACACAGCTTCTCACAGATGAACACTGTACTTTAACTAGAGACCACAACAGCCAGCGTGTACGGGTCTGACATTCAGGGTGGGAATGTTTCTTTTTTCTGTCCTGGAAAACTTGAGCTTTCCTGGTTTGAAGATGTTAGACCCCAAGATGAGGGAATGTTCCCCCAGGGACACACAGCAATAGAAGCCCCCAATATTCTCCTGAGTCTGAAGAGTGGGGACCAGGGCTAGCACAGTCTCCAGTGTTTACACATAAAGGAAAGAACTCGCGGCTTGGCGCCTGTGGCTCAACGGGCTAAAGCGCCAGCCACATACACCTGAGCTGGTGGGTTTAACCCAGCCCAGGGCCCTCCAAACAATGACAGCTGCAACCAAAAAATGGCCGGGCGTTGTGGCAGGCGCCTGTAGTCCCAGCTACTTGGGAAGCGGAGGCAAGAGACTCGCTTGAGCCCAGGAATTGGAGATTGCTGTGAGCTGTGATGCCACAGCACTCTATCCAGGGTCACAGCTTGAGGCTCTGTCTCAAAAAAAAAAAAGGAAAGAACTTGCCACAACAGTTTTCAACAATAGCATCCGAAAAGGGCAAGTCCATCTGAGTGCAGTGGCTCACTCCAGTAATCCAAGTACTTTGGGATAAGCACTTCAGGTCAGGAATTTAAGACCAGTCTGGGGAACACAGAGAAACTCCATGTAGATTAAAAAAAAAAAAAAAAGAAAAATTAGCCGGGTGTGGGGGCGCATACCTGTAGACCCAGCTACTGGGAGGTTGAGGCAGGAGGATCGCTCGACTCCCTAAGTTGGAGAGCTAGACTGATGCCTGGACCACAGAGACCCTCTTCAAAAAAAATTTTTTTGTCTTAGGAGTTCTACCCTGTGCCCTGAGCAAAGTGCAATGGCATCATAGCTCACTGCAACCTCAGACGTGGGCTGTGGCCATCCTGCTGCCTCAGCCTCCTGCGATTATATAGGTGCTCACAGCAGCACTCGACTGGGTTTTTCCGTTTTTTCATGAGTTGGGGTCTCAGACTCGCTCAGATAAGCCTCAAACTCCTGAGCTCAAGCAATCCTCCCACCTCAGCCTCCCAGTGCTGGGATTACAGGCGTGAGCCACCGAGCAAAAAAAAAAAAAAAATTTTTTTTTTTAAAAGGAAAATCCAAACCTCCAGAGTGCTTCAGGAATGAAGGTCTGGGACCCAGGGGTGTCCAACCTGAGAACTCACTTTGCTTACCCTATGTTGTCAGACGTCACGGTGGGCGGGAACTTTGCTTACCTTGTGGTGTCAGACGTCATAGTGGGCGGGAACTTTGCTTACCCTGTGGTGTCAAGATGTTCACGTGGGCAGGAACTTTGCTTACCCTATGGTGTCAGACGTCACAGTGGGCGTGGACTTTGCTTGCCCGGTAGTGTCAGACTTCACGCTGGGTGTGACTTTGCTTACCCTGTGGTGTCAAGATGTTCACGTGGGCGGGAACTTTGCTTATCCTGTGGTGTCAGATGTCACAGTGGGCGTGGACTTTACTTACCCTGTGGTGTCAGACGTCACAGTGAGCGGGAACTTTGCTTACCCTGTGATGTCAAGATGTCCACGTGGGCGTGGACTTTGCTTACCCTATGGTGTCAGACGTCACACTGGGTGTGGACTTTGCTTACCCTATGGTGTCAGACATCATGTGGGCAATGACTTTTCTGCTCATCAGCCTTCCTTAGTGTTTGTGTATTTACTCTGTGGCCCAAGACAACTCTCCTTCCAATGTGTGGGAAAACAAGTTGGACCAGCTAAGGACAGGGGAAGTGTGTGGGCTTAGCACCAGATGGAGATGTCCCAGAGGTCAGCTACAGCCTGGCAACCAGTTGCAGAGCCCTGGACTCCCACAGCTATGCATGTTTTTCTCTGTGCTTATTACGTACTTAACGTGCTCACCTACCACCTCCTCCTGACACCGGGAGCTTGCTGCCAAGCTGGGGCTCCCTCCTCACAGCAGGGCTGATTCAAGCTGCACTTAAAGGCCTAAGAGGTTGAACTTCTGCCCTAAATCCTGGAGGTCACCCTCCTACCCACAGAAGGGGGAGGGTTCACCACCACCAATTAAGGCAGAGCTGGGTGTGAGAGGACAAGTGCTTTCCAACACCCAGAGACACCTCTGGGCACTGAGGGCTGCAGGGCTGGCCCTAGCTGTGTCCTCCCTCCAGCCACCCTTTCTTTGGCTGCCAGTGTCAGTAAGAGGAAAACCAGACAGTTTTCAGAATAAATTGTAGGTTTATTATGACACAGGGAAGACTACAAGCCAGTAGGGATGGAGGAGGAGTCAAACAGCTCCCCAAAACAATGGGTGAAAAGAAGCATAAACATCTTGGCAATAACATCTCCAACCACAGCAAAATCGTTACAATTTTTTGTCAAAGTCACAGTAAATGAAAACAGTCACTTGAATTGTCAAAAGAACAGTAACCGTACATGATGAAAAAGCACACACGCCAAGCAGAGACGTGACAGCACGTGGGCGCTGCGGGCCCAGGGCCTGCTGTGGTGGCTGGGAGGGGCCCAGCTGAGCAGCCACCCGCTTCCTGCCCAGCCTGGTCCCCAGCACGTCCCACACTCACAACTCACGATGGCTGAGAGGGGTCCGTCCACCTTACTGAGCAGTGTCACCAAAGTCCCGTCTGTTTCTCACACCAGCCTGTGAGCCCCTCAGTTGTAAGATACTCTTTGTGACAAGCAGCCCGACACAGGGAGGTCACTAGGAACAGGAAAACCGTTTTCCTGAATTTTATAGCTGGACAGGGAGCTAAAAGAACAGATTTCCAAAGCCATCAAGTAAATATTTTGTTCCTAACAAAGTGGATTCCAGTCAGACCCAGGACCTAGTGCCAAGTGCAGTTAGCACCAAGGCAGAGGGAAATTTATTTGGATATAAAAGTTTAACACAATGCCTTTCAAAAAGTGAAACACCTCCAGCTCCCTGCCCAGCACTAAGGTTCCTAGAGCAGCCGAGGTCCCAACACAAGCAACAGGGACAGGGTTGGGCTTGGGAGCCACGGGATACCCCACCAGAATGCCCAAGGCCAGCACCCAGCACAGCAGTGACACCAGACAGCACTCAGCACCCCAGGGGGTGGGAGCCATGCAGCAACCCTCCCGACAGGAACAATCCCTCCCCCACTGTCACACAGAGCATGTCATGGGACCGGCTTCTGTGACTTGGGCCCTCCCACATTTAATAGTACTCATCTTAAAACATGCCTCCACTTGCTCCAACTGCAGAAATATAACAGAAAATTAATCCAGCAAATGCTTTACAAACTTGCATCACTGAGGCTTGCGCCACACACACTCCAGGGCGTGGTGGCCTTTCCCCTGCCCTAATGTCTCGTGTTCAGAGTTGTCCCTACCCCTCCTAGCCTCACTAGCTAGCAAGCCAGAGCTGGTCCCTATCTGCTTTTGTGTGGCTTTTTAACTAAGAATAATTCTCATTTTAGTTTTTTTAAAAAATCAAACTTTCTTGACATATGAAAAGTATTCATAATTCAGATTTCCATATCCATAAACACAGCTACACTCATCTGTCTGCAGAGACGAGCACAGAGCCAGCAATGCCGACCACCAGGCTCTTGATGAGAAATACTGGCGAAGCCTTCACACCGGTGACTGTGCTCCAGTACTGAAGGGCCCACACCGCAGGTGGAGACGGGGCTTCCAGGACAAACACAGCTTGAGATGGTTGCTCCACAGACTATATTAAAACACCTCCTCCCCCATGTCCCTATGTTATAATTTCTCAGAAACGCACAATCTAAGTTTGAGTTTGAAGAGACAGTACATGCAAAATATCTTACAAGCAGTGATGCGTTTTGTTCTGCTTCCTCGGCTCTGCCCAAAAGCTCCCTCGGGAGGTCCGTCTGCTCCCACCACCCAAGATTTCACAGATGCAGAGCAGAGGAGCTGCTTCTGCCACCAAGCAGTTGAGTGGGACAGAGGACAAAGGTGAAAAACATGAGGGTGGGAGCCAGTGAACACCCGGGAGAGGCTGCATCTACCCCAGACACTAAGATAACATAGACCCCTGTGTCCCGAGGCCACTGACCAGACATGCAGATGCTGGGGGGCAACAAACAAGCACCAGGTAAAAGCAAGAATCACTCTCGGGAACAAAGGAGCAACTATCTAAATTTCAGTATAAACTCAGCAATTCACTCACTTTGCTATTAATACATTTATGAAATTCACCATTGTGGAAAAGAGAGAAGGGGTGGGGGGATAAGAAAATGCCTATTTCTAGAAAACCAAGAGATGCTTCCACATGCAGTTTGATGCTAAGTTATCTTGCAGAACAGACACACTCGGAAACCTGACTTAGCGTGTCCAGTCCCACAGGTGTGGAGGCTGCTTCCCGGCTGCTGAAAACACTAAGGGTCCTGCACTCTACAGCTTAACACCACACTCAGGAAGGGCAGAGCCGGCAAAGCCTCCCCGGACACCACCTCATCTTTCTGCTCACTGCTTTAATGGACTCATGATTTTTAAGACAGGTGGGCGCCTTTCTGAACTGCAAGCTGGGAGACCACTGGAGGCGTCAGGAAGCATCAGGCAGCAGCTGCTTGGCACCGAGGCTCCCTGTCCACTCATACGCAGGACCACAGAGGCTCCTGGTGACAGGGCCACTCTGTTCCTCCCCGCCCAAAGCACACCCTCATATGGTGTCTTTGTGCAGTTCCTGCGCCCCCACCACCTGTGTTTGTCAGTTCAACCCCAAGGGTCCCAGGGCAGAGGGACCCACAGGGCACGCCTGTGTGGGAGGTGGTGTCCTAAGATCGGGGAGGCTGGGGATCGCTTTGTGAGGGTCGCCAGCTTGTTGCCTTCATTTTCTCTGACCAGCTGCGGATGAGGCTACTCGTACTCCAGGAATTGCTTGTGGTAGAACAGCAAGTACCTGTGCGGGAAGAGAGAGTAGGCGGCTCGCAGCTGACCTTGACCTGTCAGAGCCGAGCCCCTGCCCAAACCAGGGTGCAAGCTTGGCGCCTGCTGCAGCCCTACCACAGTCTGATCTCTCGGGGGACAGTTTTTGGTTGTCAGTCCTCATTCCACTGGCTGGTGGCACCACTCCCCTCAGGAAGCCCCCTGCCCTCCCACAGCTCTGCCCCTACTGTGACTGTCTTGCCCTGCGTGGGGCCTAGTGTCCTCAAGGACCACTGGCCACAACGTCCAACCCAAGTGCCCCTTGCTGCCCTTGAGGCTGTCCTAACAAACATATCTTCTGTGTAAAGCCTCTTGGGGGCTTTGCCACTGCTCAAGCAGTCTGTGGCAGGGAGATCCCCTGGGTCCCTGGAGGGCCCATTCTCAGTCCTCTGATGACCCACTGAGGCTGGTGTCCTATCTAGAACATGCCCAGGTTCCTTGGGCCACTGAAGGTGAGCAACCCTGAATGGCACTAGGTGCAGAGGGGAGGCAGAGCTGCCTAAGCAGGCCTCTCTCCTGCCCTTGGACACACCCTTCACTGTCCAGCACGTCCTTAATGCTGGCTTTGGTGATGATGGCATCGTCACACTTGAACCACTGGTCTTTGTGCTGCCGGATGAAGCTGGTGTAATGGCCACTCTCCAAGGTTCCTTGATGGTTGACAACAGCAAACAAGGAGTACCTAGGAGGGAGGGAAGGAGTGCTGGAGAGAGGCTGGCTCGACACCTTCATCATCAGACACCAGACGGCCTGGGCCCGAGTACTGCACCCTGGAGGCTACACAGAGAAGAGGCCCTGGCCACCCCTGACTTGCCCACTCCAGCTGCTCCCTGGGATTAGTCTAACAGAGGTGGCAGCAGGCAGCCTGGGCATGGCAGCACACCCCACAGGAAGAAGAGCAGTGGAAGGACAGGAGGCCTCACACAGGCAGAGACGGCAGCAGGGAGCTGCCCAGCAGCCCTTCCCACCAGGGGCCAGAGGAAGAGGACGGGCTCCCCAAAGGTGGGAGCACTGACATGACAGAGGTACGGGAAGTCCCTCCCCCATGGAGCAGAGAGGTTGGCCAGACAGTCGGTGGACAGTGCACATGGTCCCAGACAGCTGCTGACACCACATGGCACACAGGAAGCCACTCGCCTGGCAATGCCCAGGCGCTGGGACATGCTGAGCAGCACTTACTTGTTGTCACTGCTGAGACTGTCCACGGGCTGCTGGTACTGTCCGTTCATCCTGCTCTCCTTGCTATAACAAATAGCAGAACACAGCACCACTTAGCATTGCCAGGCAGAGACACAGGCTCTGGCAACACCACCGTGAGGCCAGCCCGCCAGGCCCGTGCTCAGGTGCATGTTTGTGCTTTCTCATTCCCCTACAACTCAACTGTAGACACAAGTGACCCCCTCCCCAGGTTACCTGAGCACACTGGCTGGGCCATGACATGAGCTGCCTTGTGCCCAGGGCACCTGACACCTGGCCTGGCCTGCTGGCACTGCCCTGTGCCCTTCAGGGAAGAACACACCCTGGGCTACACACTGACCTAGAAATTCTGAACAGGCTTTGTGACAGGAGCGGTTTTGAGAAATGTCAGTTATACCCACTCAACAACCCAGACAGAGATTGCCACTGGTCAGTGTCTATGACCAGCACAGCTCCTGGTAGACAGGGAGGGGCAGCTGAGAAAAGCCTTGACTGCCATGACTCTATAAGGAGCTACGGCTAACTACACAGAGACACCACCATCTCTGAGATCCTAGTGACAGCAATCGTGTCATCGCCTTCCTGGCCATGTGAAAACTGTGGTCAGCATGGCCTACTTTCCTGGGGACAGGGTCATAGGTTGACAACACAGAGTTATACCCTAGTGGTCTTGCTTTCTCTGAAATAGTTACTTGTGTTCCACAGGGGCAGGACCACAAGGAAGGACCCTGGGAAGATGGCAATACAAAAGGCAATTTGCTGTAGATGGTGCCATGGGTTGAGCTGTGTCCCTAAAAAAAATAATCTGCACATCTCAGTCCCTGGAACCTGAGATACTTATAAAAAGATCTCTGCAGATGTGATCAAGTTAAGGACATCTGAACGAGGTCACCCAGTGATGTGGGTGGGCCCTAAGTCCAGTGACCTAGGTTTCCATGAGGGAGAATCAGACGGCAACTGGACACAGACACAGAGAGCCAGGCAGAGACAAAGCCCTGTGAGGCAGCATCCAGGAACGTTCCAGAACTTTGACCCTTCACAGGACGGTGGTCCTGCCGACACCTGACTCAGATGTCTGGTCTCTAAAACCATGAAGAAAACAATCCCACTGTTTCAGGCCACTGAGCGTGTGGCTATTTTGTTACAGCAGCCAGAGGACACTAATGTGTGTCACACCTCAGCAAGCAGGGTGGTCTATCATGTAAAGAGTTGAAAACAAGGAAAATGAAATCTACAGCTGTAACATCAATGTACATTGACATTTCACACTCTCTTCATTCAAATAAAATGTTGCCTCCTCACTGTGATCTCATCTTGTTGACTTCCCAACTTTGAAAGCAGACAGAGAATTAATAGAAAAAAATCCAAAGCAAAAACTGTATCTGATGAAAACACATCACTGAAGTGTGTCTTGGTGAAGACTGTGGCAGATCAGACATTTATCAACATCGCCTTGTCATGAGAACTGTGCTGGGTCCCACCCCACCAGGGCCAAGGCACCCCCACCCCGAAGCAGGTGAAGACATCCTCTCCCACCTGGAGGCCATGAAGGGGGTCATGTCCAGCTCCAGGGGAAAGGACACGTATGTGGTGATCTTCCGCCTCAGCTTGGCTGAGTGTTCAAATCTCTGCAGCAACAGGGGAGGGAGGGAGGGAGAGGAGGAGGCAGGATCAGCCACCTGACAGTAAGTGGCCCCAGGGCCCTTCTCTGTGCCTCAAAGTCTACTTTTCTGAGTGTCTTCTGGCTGCACAGAGAGCTCACAGACTCAGTAATACAATGTTGATCCGGACATACCCCCATGTGAAGTCCTGACATGACGAGACTGTTCAGAAAGTAATCTAAAGTAGTCTCACAGCAAGATGACCTGCCCATAACCACTGGCAGCAATACTGAACATTTTGTTACTTTCACGAGACAAGACACTCACCAAACCCAGCAAGCGAGTTCCGAGTGGCTGCCTTGTATGTAAAAAGTCGCAAAATACAGCAAAGAAGAATTATGTGGCCATGAAGCCTAAAATACTTACTGTCCACTAACTGGCCCTTTACAGAAAAGCCTGCTGACTCCTTAACCACATCCTAACCCCTCCCCAGAGGAACTCTCATCCTACATTTTGTTTCCCGGGGCACAGACAGGTGTCGTCCCACTCACACCCTCACAGTGGCTCCTCCGCATGCCTTACTGATCCACTATAATTATAAATATCCTCTGTCTGCCAAACTAGCAAGCTCCAAGTTGCTCTATGGACTAAAAATCAAGCCAGTGAGACTGGCTTTCTGGAAAACTTACTTTGAGATGGAAGCAGGCCACGATGGGTAGTTTCTTCATAGTGAGCTGTTTGGTGGACTCCTGGTAGCTGTGGCAGCCGCTGCACTTTATCTTGGCACTGCTCCCCAAGTGCTCTGGTCTGGTGAACCTGCCAGGAGAGGAGACCGGGATGAGGAGGAGAAAAATTCTATCACTTCCAATGGGTTGAGTTCTCTCCCCAAAACACACACATGCAGTGAAGGACATTTGTAATTTCACAATGAAAGAGAATTTTTTCCTCCAACTTGACTATTTTTAAAAAACATTTATTTAAAAATATTTTGTTTAATTCAAAGGCCTGGGGAAATGGTAATCATTTCCTAATTTCGTACCACCAGTTAAATATGACCCAGAAAAATGAAAACTTACATTCATACAAAAACTACATATGAATGGTTATAGCAGCTTTACCCATAACAGCCAAAAACTGGAAACAACCCAGATGTCCTCCAATAAGTGAGTGGTTGAACTGTGGTAGAGCCACACATGAAATACTAGTCAGCGGTGAGAAGGGACAGACCAGTGACCCACACAACAGTGTGGGTGACTCTCCAGAGAACATGGTGAGCGAAAAAAGCTAATCCTAAAAGGTTACACGTTAGATAATTTCATTTGCATAATCCTGAAATGTTGCATCTGCAGACCTGGAGAAAAGACCCACAAGGGCAAGGGCTCAGAAGGGGGCAGGAGGCACAGCTGTGGGGACCTTCTGTGTCACCGTCACCATCTGCTGTGCTGCCAGGCACAACGCTGCAGGATACCTGGGACCTGGCTGTCATTTCTCACAACTGCAGGGGAACTAAAACTATCTCAATATAAAAAGTTTAACTTGAGTTCATCCTTCCAGTGACAGGGAGACAGACTAGCCAAAGCGCCTGTGAGCAGCGCCCACGCCCAGGGTTCGCCTCCCCTCACCACCACGATACTGTCCAAAGCTGGGCCCGCTCCAGGCCACAGGAACTTAGTGGGCAGATCACCTTGGTCCCAGAGCAGCACCTCTGGACACAACCCAACACCCTAATTTCCAAAGAGCCACAGACGCCCCCAGGGGAAGGGGGGGTCCATACCCTGCCCTACAGCTCCCTCCTACTACCAGCCAGCTCTGACAGAGGAGACCTGGTGCAGTGTCCCTGCTATAGGCGCCGCCACTCTCCACCCATGTCCAAGTCACCCTAGCCAGGGATCCAAGGGTTTGTGCCCACAAACACCATGATGGGAGTGTACTCCAGCCTCTGAAGGCTGAGCTTTGCCCTCCCCCATTGAGTCCAGAGCCCATGGCCTAGGATACTGCTCCTGACCCACCCACTGTCTTTACGAAGCTGTCTGTGGCCTGAAGAGGCTAGGCTGCAAATGGGTACTGCCCCCCAGTGAAATGGTGCACAAAGGTAGGGGAAATCCTGTAATCCTACCACTCTGGAGGCCAAAGTGAAAGGATCCCTTGAGCTCAGGAGTTCAAGACCAGCCTGGGTAAGAGCGAGAAAGAAAAACTAGCCAGGCGTTGTGGCAAGCACCTGTAGTCTCAGCTACTCAGGAAGATGAGGCAGGAGGATCACTTAAGCTCAGGAGTTTGAGGTTGCTGTAAGCTGCTGATACTGGAATTTCACTCTTCAGTAGGTTCTTGGTCTTGCTGATTCGAAGAATGAATCCACAGACCACAGATCAGTGGTAAAACAGGATTTGTTTACAGAAAAGAATACAGAAGCGCCAGAGGTCCTGGCAGAGAGAGAAAACCCAAGTCGGGAGAGAAAAGCGCTCTCTGTCTCTGGGCTCTTGGTGTAGGGTCTACATATATATATATGGGACCCTTGGTAGTTACATTTAGCGTATCTAGGACATCATGTCTGGGATGTGTCTGGGACATGTCTGGGTCGCAAATGAATATCTACAATCCTTTTCATTCCCAGGCCTAGGAAATGGGGCCCCCATACCCACCCTCCAGCCAACTGGTTCCACTACTTGCTGCTACCACACCAACATCGCCAAGGCGGGGGCAGCCGGTCCACATCCCCCAGCTCCACGAGCTGGCTGGGATGCCACTTGTTCTGTATCACTGTGACACCACAGCACTCTACCCAGGGTGACAGAGTGAGACTCTGTCTCAAAAAATTACAATTAAAAATGTTAAAACCCTAGGTATTTGGGGAAACTAATTTTCTGGCAGTAGGGAGAGATTATGTGACAAAAGGGACATGTTAAAAGCACTTCTGGCACAGGTGGCAGCTATTAACAACAAAACTCATAAAACAGGGGCAGCTCCTGTGGCTCAGTGGGTAGGACGCTGGCCCCATATACCAAGGGTGATGGGTTCCAACCCCAGCCAAACTGCAACAAAAAAATATAGCCAGGCGTTGGGGCGGGCACCTGTAGTCCCAGCTACTCTGGAGGCTGAGGCAAGAGAATCACCTAAGCCCAGGAGTTGGAGGTTGCTGTGAGCTGTGACGCCACCACACTCTATCAAGAGCGACACAGTGAGACTCTGTCTAAAAAAAAAATCCCATTTTCCCACATTTGGGTTTGGAAAGCCCTTGTTCATGCTCTGAATATCCTGCCATCTCGCCCCAGGCAGGGCAAGGAGCCCACTGGCAAAGCTGAGCCTGCTTCATCAGCTGCTTTGTGGTCTAGTCTCAGGTGGACTTGGGAAAGGGGCCGCACGGCCCACACAGTCCCCAAAGGGCCACAAAGAGGGCCACACAGGCCATACATGGGACACAGAGGCCCACAGAGAGGCCCGCACAGGCCAGAGTGGGGCACAGTGCCCTCCTCAGGTCCCTGGGCACCATCGCCCTGGGGTCCTCTCCATGTCCTCCCTCCTCCCACCAGTCTGCGTGCCAAGTTTCAGTCGTGCTAAAATTCGTGACTAAATTCAACTTAGTATTAGTAGCTGACTCTCTTGAAAAATGTTTTTGGTTCTGTTTGTTTTTCAAATTTAAAATGTGGTACTCCATTTTATACCCAGTCCTGCAATTTTAGTCCTGTGGACTTGTGGCAAAATAAAAGCCACGGAGCCCACACCCTACCCCCCCAGGGCACCACCACTCACTGAGGGCTCTTCTACCCAAAGACTTTAATTAGTCCAAATAAGAGAAAATAAAGGCTGTAGAACACCAAACTCAACTAAAATAAGTTTAAGAAGCTTCTTTGGTCTCTCTGCAATTGAATGCTGCAGCATTCAAACCTATTTCACAGCAGTCCCATCGACCAAACAAGCACCAGTGCCGACGCCCACATAACTGTCCTAACTGCCCACACAGAAGGTGGTAGCATGAGCTCCTAGCTCACTCTGGGTGCAGCTCACTAACCACTTCAGGGGCAAGAACTGTGAGTCCTGCTCTTTGGGCCCATGTTTCCTGCACACAGGGTCTGGTCATGCAGACACCCACACAACACACAGCCGGTGGAAAGAGAGAGGCAAACCAGCAGTGCAGCTGAGGGCCATCCTGCCCTTTCCCAAAGCTGTCTCCAGGCAAGAGCAGCAAAGCCTGGTTTGGTCCTCACCAGCCCCTGCTTCAGGACAACTTTCCCACGAAAAAACTTCCGGGCGAGCTGCTCACCTTCGCAGGCAGTCTGTGAGAGTGGTGGTCCCCGAGACGTGGCTCTCTCCGTTCACCACGCTGCCCTCGCTCCCTGGGCTCAGAGGCCAGAACGGGGTGGAAGAGCCAGGCAGGTCCAAACTGATGTCCCAGAAGGGATCTATCGTGGTAGAGACACCGCTAAGAGCACAGGGAAGAAAGATGCAGGTGAGGATGGCTGCCCACTGCGGCCCCCTGGTCACGCCAATGAGGCGTCCTCACCCTGCTTCCACACTCCACCCCCTTTGCCCAAGCAACACCACACAGGTCAGACATGAGACGGGAGAAGCGCCATTCATTGGACCTCCTAGGCTCCCAGGGCGGCCCGGGAAGGGATGTGCATGAACCCTCTAGGCAAGACTCTACATCCAGACCACCACAGTCAGTTAGGGATCTTCTTAGGAGTAAAGATCCACGGGCCCCAGTCCAGAGGCTCTGAATCCTGGGCTCCATCTCAGCTGACCTGGGAACTGGAATCTGCTACCCTGGGTGACAAGGGAAACCGCAAGGCACCCTTCACAGAGAGTGCCTGGGCACTTAAGGGTGCACTGAACAAGGCCAATTCCCTTCAAGAGACCTATATATACTTACATAAACTTACAGAGTACTTGCTTACTCACAGATTAGGAAATGTACTGTAAGTATTTAAACAGGCTTTTTTTTTTTCCAAGACAGTGTCACTCTGTCACCCTGGGTAGAGGGCCAGGGCATCCGAGCTCACAGAAAACTCAAACTCTTGGGTTCAAGAGATCCTCCTGCCTCAGACTCCTGAGTAGCTGGGACTATAGGCGCTTGCCACCACATTTGGCTAGTTTTTCTATTTTGGGGAGAGGAAGGGCCTCACTCTTACACAGGCAAGTAAATAGGCTTTAAAACTGAGAAAATCGCATTGTGGCAGGCACCTAGTCCCAGCTACTCAGGAGGCTGAGGCAAGAAAATAACCTAAGACCAAGAGCTGAAGGTTGCTGTGAGCTATGATGCCATTGCACTCTACAGAGGGCAACAAAGTGAAACTGTCTCTAAATAAAGAGAGAGAGAGAGAGAGAAAGTTGGCTTGGTGACTGTAGCTCAGTGGTTAGGGCACCAGCCACATATAGTGGAGCTGACAGGTTCTAACTCGGCCCAGGCCTACTAACCAACAATGAAAACTGCAACAACAAAAAAAAAAACAGCTAGGCGTTGTGGTGGGTGGCTATAGTCCCAGCTACTTGGGAGGCTGAGGCAAGAGAATCACTTAAGTCTAAGAGTTTGAGGTTGCTGTGAGTTGTGACACCATAGCACTCTATCAAGGGTGACATAGTGAGACTCTACCTCAAAAAAAAAAAACTGAGAGAATCTCCTAGAGGAATACAGCAGTTAAGGGCCTGCAAGGAGGCCAAAAATACTCAGAACAAGGGCTGAAGCCCCAAATGACCTATGCTCCTTACAAAAAACTGCACCTCTGTCCTGCCCATACTCAGCTGGCCCATGCAGACAGCAAACGATGATCCAGTGCGGGCCCAGGGAATTCTAGTGACCAGGTTTTTGAAAAATTGAGCTGGAATAAAAAACAAAGCCAGGTGCAACAGTGAGTGCCTGCTGCCCCAGCTACTGGGAGGCTGAGGCAAGAGGATCAGTTAAGCCCCAGAGTTTGAAGCCACAGTGAACTATGATGCGGTGGCACTCCAGCCTGGGCAACAGAGTTTGACCCTATTTCTAAAAATAACTAACAAAGTACACTGAGGTTGAGTAAGAGGGTTCCTCTATCCTAAAAAGCCAGTGGATTTTTTTTTTTTTCCTTGCACTAGAAGCTTGGAGCCCTAAGCAGAGGCCACACCTGGAAAGAATTAGAACCACCGCATGAAAGAAAATGGAAAAGGAAACCACAAGCTCTTTAAGAGTGACACACTCACACTTAGAACACACGTGTCAGACTCTGCCACTCATGACCTGGCCCTCCATGAACTGGGGTATTTTATTTGGTTCCTGGTGCCAAGAACTGTAAGGCAGGAAGAGAATGTAGGGAAGCTCCCAAGAACACACTGCTGGACACAGCAGCTGAGACCCAACACAAAGTGCATACACCCACAGGGCATCACCTCTCCAAAGGACGGGCCACTCACCCAGACCTCACACTCACGGCATCTGATAAAACCACTCAGGTGGTCATCAGATGCTGCTACAGACTGACCACTGTGAAGAGCCAGACAGCCCAGTGACCGTGGTCAAGAGCAGCTGGTGGTGCCGGCACCACCACGCTCTAGGCTCGACCCTGACCTCTCAGGGCACGCGTGAGTGGCCTTGCACTTACTGGCAGACTTGGCAGGTGACGTCCGACTGCAGCCCTCCTGTGAAGATCTGGTCTATGATGCAGTTGCAGTGATTGGGGTTGTTGGCCTTCTTCCCGTTGTCATCACCTGGGGACAGACCGTGTTTCGTGACTAGCATCTGTGCACCATAAAGGCACCAAGTCCCCAAGAGGGTCCGTGTTGGACCAGCAGGGGCCCAAAGCAACCAGAAGTGCCGACACAGTGGTACTTATCTCAACAGTCAGACTTGGCAGAGGGCCCCACTGCTATTTTAATGGGATGAGAAATCTGAGCATGTGGATTTCCAACACTCTTCTTTTCCTCATTCCCTAAGAATCCTAATGCCCAGTAACTGGGGCAGAGTTATCGACTCCTTCTTTCATATATAGGAAAACCAAAAACATGTTTCCAGTGAGACAAATGTACTGTAGGTCAAATATCCCTGGGGAGGAGCCCCTGGCAATTCCAACTACGTACAGCGGTACCCTTAGATCAGAAAGTGATTCTCCAGGCCACCACAAGCAGCAGCGTGTCCCCCGTCAGCTGTACCCAGAGAAGCACCACGCCTGCCCTTTAGTCAACACACAGAGCTGCATTGAGCTGAACAGAAGGATATGAGCCATCTGTACATATGTCAGACATCATCAAGTTAAATTATTAGAGGAATAAAGAATGACCTTTGAGTTTGAGGTTTCTGACAGCATAAAGTTTAAGATTAGTAGAGAAAGGTGGTGGAGCAAGATGGTGGCCGAGTAATAGCTTCTTTGTAACTAGGCATGGTGAGATTGGAGAGAGAAGACTCCAGGCATCTCTGGCTTGCGGGATCTGCCCAGAAACATCTTTTGGGGGAAACAGGGAGACACTGAGAGACTTCTGGACTCCAAGAAGAGAACAAAAGCAGTGGAGAACTGGCAAATGGTTGCATTCGTTTGGTCTGAGACCACCTGCAGCTGTAACTACAGCAAGCAGTGAGACTGCAAACCGGGAAGGCCTTCCCTATAGGCTGTTTAGATTTTTAAATTTGGGCACTCACCTGAACTACTTTGGGAGAACATGGGCGAGGTGGGGGATGATTTTAAGCATCGTCTAGAGCCCCAGACTGAGCGGCTGAGCTGGAATGGAGCTAAGAATTTTGTTCGGCTGTGGGCTGCCGGCACAGCCATAGTAGAACTGCCCCTGCAGGCTCCACCCTCAGGGTCACAGAGCAAGGACTGGGTTGGGAGACCTTGGGCGAGTAATCTAGTGACTGGGCAGCCCAAAGGCAGGGAATGAGAAGCTGGGGAAGAGTGGAGATTTCAGTGTTTGGCAGTAACAGACCGACCTGCCTCACAGCCTTGGCTCTCAGGGGTATATCGAGTGAGACCAGTTTCGGTGCACTGGATAAGCCAGCAGCCACTTCAGTAGATATCCCAGCGACAAGTACTTTCCTGGGAAAGCTTCTGCTTAGTCAAGGTTAACAGTTTAAAGTGTCTTTTAAGCGGGCTGAGGAGAGAGAGATTTAGGCTTTCAACCCCATGGGGTTTGAGAAATCAGCAGAGGCCTCCAGTCTCCACCTCATACAGCTGTATCAACATTGTGATTAACATCTCATATCCCATGGCTTGGGGCCTGTAGCTCAAGTGGCTAAGTCAACAGCCATATACACCAGAGCTGGCAGGGCCCAGGGCGCCAAACAACAATGACAACTACAACCAAAAAATAGCCAGGCATTGTGGTGACCTGTGGAAGAAAATCACTTAAGCCCAGGAGTTGGAGGTTGCTGTGAGCTGTGATGCCACAACACTCTATCCAGGGCAACAGCTTGAGGATCTGTCTTTAAAAAAAGCGTGGCTGCTGTGACTCAAAGGAATAGGGCACCTGCCCCATACACCAGAGGTGGCGGGTTCAAACCTAGCCCCAGCCAAAAAAAACCTCACACCCCAGAAGAACACCTGTTGCCTGGACAATATTCAGCAAGATATATACACTGCTTTGATTTTTTTTATTTCAATGTTTACCCTCCATATTTTTTTTTCTTTCTCTTCTTTCTTCATATTTCTAGTTTAAATATAATTTTCCATTGTTGCCTTCTTTAAGAATAAGAACTTCATTTTTGCTAGTGTTTCTGCCCCTATTATTTGGTTTTTCGCCCAATCTTATCCCGTAAGGTTTTCTGTTTGTTTGTTTTGGTTTGATTTATACTATTTTTGTCTTTCCTCTTTACCTGGTGGAGGTGGGGTACTGTGTCTGAACAGGCTGGTAAAGAGCTGCTCACCTCAAGCAAACGACCCAACCCAGCACCCCTCTAGGTTAGGGGTTTTTAAGGTAGGGTCAGTGTTCCCTACTATACATCTTTATTACTCCTGTTTCCCTCTTTCTGTACCTCTTTTCCTTCTGTCAATATTCCCTTTTATTCACCCCCTCCCTCTCCTTTCTCTTTTCTTTTTTTAAAATCTTTTTTCCCTTCTTGCTCTTCAATCTTCTCATCCTTTTAGTCCTACACCAAAAGGACTCATCAAAACCTTAACCCAGAGGCACAGTAACTTTAAGAGCAAGAGGAAGTGAAAGGAAACTTCAGGCAAGGAAACAGATAAAAGAAAACACTCATGAGGAAGAAGCCGCAGAAAAATACCGACAACATGAAAACCCAGGCCAGAGCAAACCCCCAAGGGGCCGTGAGGTAGCTACTGCAGAGGATTCCACCTATAAAGAAATGTTAGAGGCTTCGGCGCCCTTAGCACAGTGCTTATGGCACCAGCCACATATACCGAGGGTGGCAGGTTTGAAACTGCCCCCGGCCAGCTAAACAATGACAATCACGAAAAAAAAAAAAAATAGCTGGGCACTGTGGTGGGCACCAGTAGTCCCAGATACTTGGGAGGCTGAGGCAAGAGAACCACTTAAGCCCAAGAGTGTGAGGTTGCTATGAGCTGTGATGTCACAGCACTCTACCGAAGGCGACACAGTATGACTCTGACTCAAAATAATAAAATAAAATAAATAAAGAAATGTTAGGACGGCACCTGTGGCTCAGTGAGCAGGGCGCCGGCCCCATATACCGGTGGTGGGAACCTGGCCCCAGCCAAACTGCAACAAAAAAATAGCCGGGCGTTGTGGCAGGCGCCTGTGGTCCCAGCTACTTGGGAGACTAGAGGCAAGAGAATCGTCTGAGCCCAAGAGCTGGAGGTTGCTGTGGGCTGTAACGCCACAGCATTCTACCAAGGGTGACAAAGTGAGACTCTGTCTCTTAAAAAAAAAAAAATGTTAGAAATTACAGAAAGGGAATTTAAAATACAGATGATGAAAACTGAAGGAAATTGCTGAGAAAGTGAAAAATAGGAAATCCAAAAACACAATCAAGTAAGAGATGAACAATATGAAGTAGATAGAAAGGATATAGCAGAGTTAAAAGAACTGAAGCAATTAGAGAACTTTAAAAGATTCAATAGAAAGTATCAACAACAGATTAGACCATGCAGAAGAAAGAATCTCAGAAGTAGAGGACAAAGCTCTTGAGATAACTCAGATAGTTAAAAAGGCAGAAAAGAAGAGAGAGAAAGCAGAACGTTCACTGACAGAATTATGGGACTTCATGAAGTGTTCAAACATAAGAGTTATAGGTATCCCAGAAGGGGAAGAAGAATGCCCCAGGGGAATGGAAACCATACTAGACAATATTATAAATGAAAATTTCCCAGATATTACCAAAGATTCTGATACATTCCTTTCAGAGGGATATCAGACCCCAGGTCGCCTCATCTCTAACAGAGCTTCTCCAAGAGACATTGTGATGAACCTGTCCAAAGTCAAGACAAATAAAAGATTCTGCAAGCTGCCAGGAGTAAGCACCAGTTGACCTAAGTTTAAGTCTCTTATATCTTTGTTTAATTTCTGTTTAAAGGATCCATCCAGCTCTGTAAGAGGAGTGTTAAAGTCCCCTGGGCAAATCCATCAGGGTGACTGCAGACTTCTCTAATGAAACTTTTCAAGCCAGAAGACAATGGTCATCTCCCTTTAATCTACTTAAACAGAACAATTTTCAGCCCAGAAGTCTATATCCTGCTAAGTGAAGCTTTAGAAGAGACGGAGAAATCAAATCATTTACTGATACACAAACACTGAGGAAATTTGCCACAAGAGCAGCTCTACAGGAAATACTTCAACCTGTTCTACACACTGACCATCACAATGGATCAACAGCAAAGTAAGAACTCAGAAATTAAAGGACAGAACCTAACTCCACAACGATGCAAAAGATAAAACTAAGCAATGGACTTTCACAAAATAAAATGAATAGAACACTATCACACTCATCTATCTCAATAAATGTTAATGGCTTGAATTCCCCACTGAAGAGGCATAGATTAGTTGATTAGATTACAAAAGACAAGCCATCCATTTGTTGTCTGCAGGAAACACACCTAGCTTCAAAAGACAAATTAAAACGCGGAGTTAAGGATTGGAAGACAAATTTTTCATGCAAACGGAATTCAGAAGAAAAGAGGGACTGCAATCTTATATTTTCAGATACATGTGGATTTAAAGCAAGTAAAGTCAAAAAAGACAAAGATGGTCACTTTATATTGGTCAGAGGAAAAATACAACAAGAAGACGTTTCAATTCTAAATATTTATGTACTCGACTTAAATGCTCCCAGATTCTTGAAATAGACCTTGATTAGTCTAAGCAACATGGTATCCTATAACACCATAATAACACGGGGACGTAACCACTCCTCTTACAGAGCTGGACAGATCCTCTAAACAGAAATTTAAACAAAGATATAAGAGACTTAAATGAGACCCTAGAACAATTGTGCACGTTCTTCTCATCACCTCATGGAACATTCTCCAAAATTGATCATATCTTAGCACACAAAACAAGCCTCAACAGAATCAAAAGAATTGAAATTTTGCCTTATATCTTCTTTTTTTTTTTCCAGTAATTTTTTTCAGCCCTTGCATACCCCCCTCATGACTTTTATTTATTTATTTATTTTTGTTGCCCTCGGTAGAGTGCCGTGGTGTCACAGCTCACAGAAACCTCAAACTCTTCGACTTAAGCGACTCTCTTGCCTCAGTCTCCCAAGTAGCCGGGACTATAGGTGCCCGCTACAACACCCAGCTGTTTTTTGTTACAGTTGTCATTGCTGTTTTAGCTGGCCCAGGCTGGTCTGAACCTGCCAACTTCAGTGTATGTGGCTTGTGCTGTAACCATTGTGCTATGGGCGCCGAGCCTGCCTTGTATCTTCTCACCACATGACACTAAAGGTGGAACTCAACTCCAACAAAAACGTTCAACCCCACACGAGGGCATGGGAATTAAACACCCTTATGCTGAATGACAGTTGAGTGCATGAAGAAATAAAAGAAGAAATCATTAACTTCCTTGAGCATAACAATAATGAAGACACAAGCTACCAAAACTCATGTGATACAGCAAAAGCAGTTCTGAGAGGAAAATTTATTGCTTTAGATGCCTACATTCGAAAAACAGAGAGCACATCAACAAACTCACAAGCCATCTTACGGAATTGGAAAAATAACAATCTAAGCCTGGGTCTCTATAAAAAAAAAAAAGAAGAAGAACAATCTAAGCCTAAACAGAGCAGAAGAAAAGAAATATCCAAAATTAAATCAGAGATCAATGAAATTGAAAACAAAAGAATCATTCAAAAAATTAACGAAACAAGCAGTTGGTTTATGAAAAAATAAATTAAATAAACAAACCTCTGGCCAGGCTAACTAGAAATAGAAAAGTAAACTCTCTAGTAACCTCAATCAGAAATGATAAAGGAGAAATTACAACTGATGCCACAGAGATACAAGAGATCATCTCTGAATACTAACAGAAACTCTATGCCCAGAAATTTGACAATGTGAAGGAAATGGATCAATATTTGGAATCACACCCTCTCTTTAGACTTAGCCAGGAAAAAACAGAGCTCCTGAACAGACAAATTTCAAGCACTGAGATCAAAGAAATAATAAAAAATCTTCCAACAAAAAAAATGCCCTGGTCTGGATGGCTTCACACCAGAATTCTATCAAACCTTCAAGGAAGAGCATATTCCCGTACTGCAGAAATTATTCCAAAAAACTGAGGAGGAAGGAATCTTCCCCAACACGTTCTACGAAGCAAACATCACCAATACCAAAACCAGGAAAAGACCCAACTAAAAAAGAGAACTTCGGACCAATTTACCTCATGAATATAGATGCAAAAATTCTCAACAAAATCCTAGCCAATAGATTACAGCTTATATCAAAAAGTCATACATAGATCATGGTCAAGTAGGTTTCCCAGGGATGCAAGGCTGCTTTAACATATGCAAGTCCATAAATGTTATCTACCGTATTAACAGTAGCAAAAACAAAGACCATATGATCCTCTCAATAGATGCAGAAAAAACATTCGATAAAATCCAGCATCTTTTTCTAATTAGAACACTGAACGTTACAGACATAGGTGGCACATTTCTTAAACTGATCAAAGCTATCTGTGACAAACCCATAGCTAATATTTTACTGAATGGAATACAACTGAAAGCTTTTCCTCTTAGATCTGGAACCAGACAAGGTTGTCCTTTGTCACCATTACTATTCAACATAGTGCTGGAAGTTCTAGCCAATTAGGCAACACAAAGAAATAAAAGGGCATTCAAATGGAGCAGAGGAGGTCAAACTCTCCCTCTTTGCTGACGATATAATTTTAAACTTAGAGAACCCCAAAGACTCAACCATGAGACTCCTGGAAGTTATCAAAAAATACAGTTATATCTCAGGATATAAAATCAACATCCACAAGTCAGTAGCCTTTGTATACGCCAATAACAGTCAAGATGAGAGGCTAATTAAGGACACAACTCCCTTCACCATGGCTTCAAAGAAAATGAAATACCTAGGAATATACCTAACAAAAGAGGAGAAGGACCTCTATAAAGAAAATTATGAAACCCTAGGAAAGGAAATAGCAGAGGATATTAACAAATAGAAGAACATACCATGCTCGTGGCTGGGAAGAATCAACATTTGTTAAAATATCTATACTTCCCAAAGCAATCTACCGATTCAGTTCCATCCATATTCAAATACCAACATTATACTTTCAAGACG
Source organism: Perodicticus potto (assembly GCA_963574655.1). NCBI lineage: Eukaryota > Metazoa > Chordata > Mammalia > Primates > Lorisidae > Perodicticus > Perodicticus potto. The sequence continues at coordinate 44,047 of CAUYRH010108600.1, forward strand.
TTGAAAAAATGACTCTGCGTTGTGTATGGAACCAGAAAAACCCCTGTATAGCTAAGGCAGTTCTTAGTAATAAAAACAAAGCTGGGGGCATCAGCATACCAGATTTTAGGCTGTACTACAAAGCCATAGTGGTCAAGACAGCACGGTACTGGCACAAAAATAGAGACATAGACATTTGGAATCAAATAGAAAACCAGGAAATGAAACTAACATCTTACAACCACCTAATCTTCGATAAACCAAACAAGGACATACTTTGGGGGAAAGACTCCCTATTCAATAAAGGGTGCAGGGAGAACTGGATATCCACTTGTAAAAGACTGAAACTGGACCCACACCTTTCTCCATTCACAAAAGTTGATTCAAGATGGATAAAG
>CAUYRH010108601.1:0-36980 GCA_963574655.1 Perodicticus potto
CCTCTATAAATTCTACTCTCACCCAGAGCTGTTGCTATAGTCAAAAGATAACTGTAGAGTCCAACCTTCTCCTATATCCAGCAAAAGGTTTTTTGCTCATATGCAAAAAAAAAAAAAAAATTATTTTTCAATTATGCTACACGTGAATGTACAATTTGGATTCATAAGAACCTTCTATTATCTGTAGCAACAAGCTAATCTGGACAGCAGTCTTTCAAAATGAACTCCATAGCTCAAAAATAGTCAATCTAAAAACCTGGGTCATTCTTTCCCCTCCCCTGAATTGGCTACTAAAATGTATTGGAAAAGTTAAGACTTGGTTTGAAAATGTCATACACACATTGGGGACGCGTCAGATCTACGATTTGATCATCTGATAAAACTTGCATAGCAAGATGGAATTCAATAAGCGTTTTTTGTTGTTGACAATCATCTGGAAGACTTGAAAGTTAACTACAGAACTCAAAGCATTATTTATTAAGTATCATAATGTCCCTGCCACATGGAAACAGATGTATAAATGAATCAAGAATTTGAATACTGATAATAACAAACTAAAGAATAATTTAGGGGAAGTTGGGCTTGTTCCAAATGCCCATAATTCTAACTCTCATTGCTATTTAAACTTTCCTTTTCTTAAGATTGATTCACAACCACATTAAATTCCAAAGAAAATTAACAGGACCTTAACACTATCCACTGTCTTAGTACATGTGCACTACACTGAGTGCAAAAACAGAACATTATACTCAAATTTAATGCTAAATTTATTATTGCTGATAACTTACTAGTTATTGCCATTTGTAATTAGAAACTCCAAGTTACATATTAAGAGTTTAGAACTCTGACTCCAGAAACCTATTCAAGGGTACACTTCAATCCTTTTCCTGTATAGCCTTGGTCAATAGTAAGAGCTTATCACAACTTATTGCCTTTCTATTTTTTTTAAATATAACCTTTTTCACTTTTTTTTCCTTTTTTTCTTTTTCTCTCTTTTTTTTTTCTTAAGGAATCTGTTCATGTTGGAAGCCCAGATTCCCCAACATATGCACTAGTGTTTGGCTCTGGGAAATTTAAGTCACCAGAGTCTGGAAGTTCATCACTTGAACTTGAATAGCCATTGTACTTTTTGGAAGCCAGATGGCCAGGTATTGGCAATGGCTAGGGAAATCTCAAGCTGGCCCAAGAGCCAGTGAGTGGTTAGGGAAGAGAGAGGTCGAGAAGACTGGTAAAATTTGTACCTGAACTGCCCTTAGAACTAAAGGCTTCGCTTTTCTCCAATCCTATATTCCACAACCCACTCATGGGCTGCAGGCAGCAGGACCTTGCTACGTTTACCCTCTGTCTCCACACTGCAGCAGCTCTACCCTGTCCCTTCAGCTCTTCCAGTAGTGACCTTTTAAAAAAATTCTCTCTTCCCCTACTGCTGTATTTACACATGGATTCCCTAGTGTTACTGAAGCTTCAGAGCTGCTGCCTGTATACTATAATGCAACAAAAACAGCCCTGTGGGCCAAAACAGAAGTATATGATTTCAAGATCTACCTACCATAGACCTAGAAAACAAGCTTTATGGGCTATAAATTGTATATGAGGGCTTCTCGAGAACCATATCTGATTCCGTATGGATTCAGGTAACCATGAGTTTGTGCTTTGGGAAGAATACAGAAGGCAATACAAATTCATGAGGCTTATTTAAGCCTTGCCCCCTTTAAAACTTATGTAATTCATTCTTATTTTAGTGTTTAGTTCAGGTTCTAGTCTTAGCAGTGTCTTACAGTTACAATCTACTCTTGTTTCCTCAACAAGCTGCAAATAACACAAACTTCTCACAACAATGATTTAGAAATGACTCTGGAAAAGAATTCAATCTGAGTTCCAAGTAAATGTGTCTGTGTAGCTCAGGAGTAAAGGGTTTCTGCTCGTCCCTCACATCAGGGCTCTCCTATAGCACACCAGCACACCAGGGCTGCCCTCGCCGCCTGTGTCATCAGGAGGCCAAGATGCTTCTCCTAATGATGTCTGTCCTCCTGCTGATCGTGCTGCTGGCATGTACACACTTTTTTTCTGATGCTTCACTCTCTGAGTCACTCATTTCTACATCAGGGACATACCCGTCATTCTCATTGTCGGATTTTAATTTGCTTTTTGCCCTTTCCTTGGCTGGAACTCGGCCTAGGCCCAAGTATGTGTAGTCTGAGTGCTGGTGGCAGGCCCCTTCATGGACCTCTCCCTGCTGCTGCCGTTCCCCCTTCTTTGGAATCCGGAATCCTCCCCAGTTTTTCACTGGGCTGGCAGGTGTTGTAGGCACTTTGACTGCAGTCTGATTATAGTTTACTTTGATTAGAGAGCCATTGCACTTGGGCACCACCTCCTTTCTTGTGCCAGGTGCTGACTGCCCCACTCCAGGGGAGGTGGCAGCTCTTGTGTTGTCCAGATGCCTCTGGGACATATCTGTGGACCTGAGAGGCTTGTGACTCTGTTTCAAAGGTTTTTCTTTTAAGTCTCCTTTCATGAGATCACAATGAAAACGATTGTCTCTTCTTTTCCCATGGTCTGATATCACCACACCATTTTTCTGTTGTGCTGATATGAGACGTGCTTCTGCGAAGGTCTTTTCCAAACTCAGAAAGCTCTCGGGGACCACCATCCCCTCCCTTCTACCACATAGGTCTGGCTGCTTTAGCAGGGCTTTGCCTTCACTTCCACAGTTGTTCTGCAATGGATCTCGCTTATGGGGCTTTTTCAGTGAATGAACCAAGGAAGTCCCCATTTGTTTCCTGAAGAATGCAGAATGCCACTTCAAGTCCTCTATCTTGGGAGCATCAGGGCCCACAGAAGAACTGTTAAACAAAAGCATGTTTTCCAGTGAGGAGGAGGAACAGGAAGAAGAAGGCACACCTATGAACACAAAAACCACAAATAGACAAAAATTAGAACAGAAGCAAATTAAAAAGAATAAAATTCCAGACCCTTAGTGTAGCCCAATTTAGATAAACTTTCCACCCGACAGTACAGAACAACATTCAACCACCAAATATGTGAAAATGTGGCTTACAGTAAAGATACGACGTGCCATGAGAATCTCCATTCATTCTACATATTCAATATGCTACAATTTCCAAAATAGCTAAAGTTCACGTAATTTTTCGTAACGGTTTCAAGAAATACATTTCCCTTCAAACAAGATAAATGATGTGATTTCCAAAGGAGGAATGCATGTAGAATCTATCAGGGTCAATGCCACCTCTTCTCCCTCTACCCGGATATATATCAGACCTGCACCATACGCCATCACCGTCCAGTCACCCACCACCCACGAGACAGAGCACCAAGGGCAGGGACTGGGGCTTCTAAGTTTCTTTTTCCAAAATGTCTGCAGCCTCCAGGACCATTATGAGGGCAAATACATGCAAATATGTGAAATAAATAAAGGAAAGTATTTAAAATAGTTCTTGACACAGTGTTCAAAAAAAAAGTTCACTATTATGTGCAAAATCTATTTGTGAGATTCAACTGAATTGCTATACAATTTGAGGAAAAGTTAAACAAGTGTTTTTCAAACTGTTTTGACTCAAATTATGGTAAGATTAAATTTTATAGCATACCTCATAAAAGTTCACATTTCATGAAATAATATTAATCCTCATCAGCTGATAGGCACCCTGACATTTTCTACCACATATTGTCTTTAAAGCTAGTCCTGACCCACTGAATTCATCTCACATCCCACTACTGAACTATAACCCCCAGTGTGAACAACTCTGGGTGAATTCATAACACAGAATTCATCAGATAGACCCTATTTCTGCAAGAGCCTCAAAAGCATCTACAAAGAGCAGTTCTTAGGTTTTCCATCACCCAAAAGGTAAGAACCACCAGGAAAACAAGGTTCAGTCCCCAAAGCATGAGAGAGGAACCCGTCCAAGAACTTAATGCTTGTCAGACACGGACACTGCAAACAAATGAAATGTAACTAGCTACAGACTTTGAACACGTAACCACAAGGCAGGGTTTTTTTACAAGCTGGTGGTTTGGATGTGTATGATTTCTCAAGAATCAATCTTTAGAATCAACCCTTATAACACACTTAAGGTATTTCTTTTACTGGATCACCTACCAGGGGAAGGGGAACAGAAAGGTCAAGAAGGACTGACATGTTCTGAACGGATTTCTACCTCCTTGACTTGGAATTTTTGTCTCTGGAGAGCCCCCAAGTCATGAATTCTCATGTGCTTACATTTCCACTGTGGACACTCTCATTCAGCAGAATGACCCTACCCACTCTCAGAATCACACAGAAGTGAAACCATGGCCATCTGCTTTGTTCACTCGGAACTAAGTATCTTAACAAGGCAAGAGACTGACTTGAGGCATGACAGCTGGAAAGTCCAGAACTGGGAATAAAACGCATCCTAAAGGATTTCAACTGCATTCCCTGTAGCAGCCCATGGGAAGATTAATGTTGTTTTCAACTAATCATATCTAGTGAGGTTCTTTGAATGAAGGGAGGATTTGTTTTCTTTTTTCTGGAATAGTAGTAACACTTCTGAATGCACAGCTACTTTACAGCTATGTTAACACAAAACACCTCAGGACTTTGTTAAGAATCTCATTCACTCACCCAAGTGAAAACACAGCCAAGATATGCAAACCTGCCTGTAATATCCATGAAAAAGGACTACAGTGAAAATGTTCTTTACAGCTTATTTTTACAGGTAACCACTCATTATGGAAAGATTAACAAGAGCCGCAGAAAGCCCACCAATGGCACAACTCCACAGGTACAACATGCATTAGGATTCCAGGCAACATTAGCTCAGCATCTGCTGGCCAGAGGCATGTGATCTGTACCAGGCAGCCACAAAGCCATATGGTAAAATAGATCCTGATTATTTGTATTAGAGTAGGAATGAAGAGATGGCAGTTCACTTTTAAAAATCTGAATCAAACTACTTCTACATATAATACATTAACTAGAAAAATTTATTTGAAAAGCCTCATAACTGAACTCCAAGCTCCAGCTATTGATATATACTTGATACATCTGGGAAATTACATATATATTTTAGAGACAGAGTCTCACTTTGTCACCCTTGGTCGAGTACTGCGGCGTCACAGCTCACAGCAACCTCCAATTCCTGGGCTTAGGTGATTCTCTTGCCTCAGCCTCCCAAGTAGCTGGGACAACAGGCACCCACCACAACACCCAGCTATTTTTTTGTTGTTGTTGCAGTTTGGCCAGGGCTGGGTTCGAACCCGCCACCCTCAGTATATGCGGCCAGCGCCGTACTCACTGAGGCACAGGCACCACCCTCACATCTGGGATATATTTAATCTTATATTTCATGTTGGTAAGAAAATATCTAGAATAATGTCAGTAAGCTAATGCCATTCAAACTATGTAACACATCATTAAAATCTCGCTAAGCCTTTCTTTCTTTCTTTTTTTTGTAGATTTTGGCTGGGGCTGGGTTTGAACCCGTCACCCTCTGGCATATGGGGCCAGCCCCCTACTCCTTTGAGCCACAGACGCCACCCTAAGCCTTCTTCTATTTGTTCATCTGACCAAGTTCCCATTGTCCATGTATCTGATTAGTTATAGATAAACCAGAATTTTGATTCTAACAAAGAAGTTGTTTGATTAACTAATTTGTTAATCAAACAACTTCTTTGTTGTTTCTGTGTGTGATAATAATCTAGATATGGCAAAACACAATCACAGAAAAATAAGAGTGAATCGACTACTGCTTTGTACAACACAAGTTCCAAGGATGTTCCTGCTGTAACTTCACAGGGTACTCAAAGGCAAGAGAGAGACTCTCACTGCTACTGCTATCCAGTGAAGTCCAGTCCAAGACCTACCTGGTTTCACAAGTTTCGTGTTTCTGCCTGATCCACACTCAACAGATCTTTCTCTGAAATTCTTACACTATGCACTCTCTGGGGCTTAACGGCTTATGCATTAAAGCTAAAAGAACTTTGGTGGTTGTAACCATAAACCTCTTTTTACAGATCAAAGGAACCCCAGAGAGGTTAAACAACTTGCCCAACTTTGCCCTTTGCCCTTTATCTCCAAGTAATGCGTTCTCCAGAGTGGACAAAGTATATATTTTAGTTATGTCTCTTTGCCTAGGCCAGAGTAATGTAAAATAGAAGGCACTAAATAAATCCTTGGTGGTCGATCTCAGAAACAGTAAAAATTCTATCTATATAAAAAAGCCCACTGTGAACATTATCTAAAAATGGATAAATGTCTTAAGATATATTTACGGCGGGTGGGGAAGAATATATTCACCTATTACCTATATTATAGGTAGATCCAAAAGCTAAATAATCTATACACCTGTATAGGTATCCCCATAATACATTTATCAAATGCTTGTAATATATATGCCACTAAGTCTCACAACAATTCCAAAATATAGCTTGAAATATCATCCCCATTTTACATAAGAAGAAACTGGGGAGACTCAGAATTAAGACTTGCTTCTATTTGGTCAATAAATAGAAGATATAGGATTCAGCTCATATTTGAGGCCAAATTCATACTTTCCCCTATACCATGACATTTCAGATAACTAAACCTTCTCCTTAAATATGAAAGTCTATACTTCTTAAATTCTGTCATGGGATAGATAAAAGGAAATTCAATGATACTTTTTTCCTTAACAGTGTTAAGGATTACAAACACCCTGCCCTACATTTTGATCTACCAGGGCTCAAGGCATACCTGAAACTCTTTCTTGCTCCAAGAGTTTAGTGTAAAGATTGAATATCTGTTCCTGGACTTTGCACACAGATCGCTTAATCTTTTCCCTGCGGGTCACCATGTAAGTGAGGTTCCGAACCTGGAATGTAGAGAATAAAGATTCTAAGTGAGCAAATACATTGACAGTACTTTAGTGTTTTTTATTTTCTTTGCCTGAGTGAAATCAGTCCTACTACATCCTACTAGGGCCTTCACAGACATGTGACATCAAAATGTACTTTAAACAATTATCCAATCATCTCCTTTATGCAGATAACAAGGATTCCACAAATATCCCTCAGTGTAGGCAGCGACAAAAGGTTAGATTGTGGAAGGAACACATACGCAACTTGTGCAAAAGCCCTGCCTTCTGCACCAAGCCTAGTCCATCCTGGCAGAAACAAGGCCATTGGTGTCCAAGTCAAGACTTCCTACTTGTCAGAAGACTTTGCTTACCATCCATCAGTATCCTCTTCCCATTAATTCTATTGCACGTGGTTTTAGATCAGTTCAGAAGCCACCTCTGCTACACTTTATCAAGCAACCACGGAGCCAAGGGCCATCAGAGAGGAGGCCTGCAGAGAGCCCACTAGAAGACTAAATGGTCACCAAGAATCCAAGTAAACTTATCTTGGCTGGACACTGAACTCCGAAATGCCGGGAGAAGCAGGTAGCTCATGTGTTCCTATGAAGTGTCTGAACACCTAGGAAACTTCCTTCCCACTTTGCCAGTGATTCGCTAGGCCAGCATCTCCAGGCCAGCTTTCTGCTACATCATACTTGGAAAACTGGTGTTGCCCTCTTCCTGATTCATTTGTCACAGAAAAGACCCAAGTGCTAAGAGTTCCACTTCTCATCTGATATGCAACTGCTTCGGATCAGGTACTCATTCACTAACCCATACTCAGTAATCAATACTCAGATGCATTCCCCATTTTTAAAGCTGCCTGTCACCTCTCAAAACAGAAACAAAACTTAAGGAATTAGTCACTATACCACCTTAATCCCATAATCTTCAAATCTACTGTTAAACCTGACTAGATTACATGGGCCAGAAAACATGAATGTCAAGCACAACACACCAGATACGCAATTAAATCTTTCTTCAGGAAGATGTGTATAAAACCACCTAAATCAGATTCAGTGGTCAGAATGAAAAGTGACCATGTCATCCCCTTCGGCTCCTATGGTCAATGTCACGCCTACCCGACCCTAAAACTCATGTCTTCCAAGAGCAATCCCCGCTCCTGCCTCCTTACTTTTACTATTTTCATAAACTCAACCAAGTGATAATCACCTTACTTTAAATGGAAAAGAGCTTAAAGGTCATCAACCTTTGGGGCAGGGGGCAGGGACAGCAATGAATGAGGACAAGTCTAAACAAACCTCTTAAGGACACAAGGTTTTTGGACTCTGGCTTAAGTACAAACACCTCACCTGAGGTCTCTAGGTCCTTCCTGAACCCTAATAACCCCAGATGTGTTCAAGGTTTTCATCTGTAAGAGGTCAGGGGCTTTATTAAGAGAAACAGAACACGGGTTGACTGGCTTTTACATTTGCACCATGATATAAGCTCGTGGATTGAAGCAGGAAAATGATACTAACTGATGGAGGATCTTCTTGTCCCTTAAGACCACTTGTTAAAGGAATATATTTTAAAATTAAAGAAATGCATCCTGTCTCATAGTAAATAACATGTTAGTGTTATTCAGCCTAGATAAGGTAGTCCCTTCTCTGCCAGCTGCATATCCCTAAGCCAAAAAGTAGGTGCCCTTTAGAGGAATCCTAACCCATGTGGGACCAGAGGTGGCTAACAAACCACTCTCTTTGAAACCTACATTCCAGTTAGGGAAGATTAAGAGTGGCAACTCAGACCTACATCTTTGTCACAGATTCAAACCTTTGGAAAAACAAACATGGAACAGTTTTCACATTAAGACAAGGAATCTGACTTCTGGAAATAGAAAATGAAAACAAATTCTCTGACATCTTAGAAGTATACAGGTTGCTATCATATCTAACTCAGATGTATAGCTGATACTTACATCTCTCTTATTTGAAGTTATCCATGAAAATGGAAAAAAAAAAAAAGTTAAACCAGGGAACATAAACTTTGTATTTTATTCAAGCTTAATTTGTGTAGCTTTGGCCACTTCCCCCAGGAAAGGCCTCACCATGGCTGCTAAATGATAAAATCCCACTTCTATTATCCATAAATTCTAATGAGAAATACCTAAAAATATATCCAAAAGCAATGGCCAGGACTTTTATCTAGAACAAGTCAGCCCCTCACCTAACCACACTTTGGGGTAATGAGCACCCTAAATCTGACCTCCCTATGCACAAGAAGTCCTTGCGGGACTTTAATCAGCAACCTTTCTGTAGAGCTGATGTTTTACTATCCCTAAAACACATCCTGCTTGCCCTGTACACTGCTCAGATTTCCTCCTCTGCTTCCTCTTCTCCCAAATGTGTGTGGGGGCAGGGGGAGGGGGGCAATAAAAGGTCAACAAGCCCAATGCATTCTCATACCACCTTACACCTAGGAGTCACTTTCCCCTAAAGCAGTGGTTCCCCAAAAGCAGACCGTTGGCTCCAAATTTGCATTTTTACCAAGTTTCTGGGTAATGCTGAAGCTGATCAGGAACCACACTGAGAACTAATGCCCTAAGGAATCCAAGAATGGTTTTAATAGGTATTCTTGAATTCTAAACAGTTTGCAACATCAAAGCTAAACATGCCTTTTGTCAGGGAACAACTGTAGCCTCTATCAGATTTTTTAAAGATGACCACCCCACTGAGTGATTAATAGGGCTGTCCCCTAGGACTTGGCTACTTTCCAAACCACCAGCCAGAGTGCAGAGGTAGCATGTCTTTATCTGAACAAGTACTCATTTGCTGAATTTGCATTTACTGCATCTTTTAAAAGACATTGCATAGGGGGAAAAGAATCCCACCAAAGAGTGAAGTGCCATCCTTGGCAATTTGATGTGGCCTCCCACATCAGCAAATGTGTCTTCTTAAAGTTGTGGGCTCCCAAGCCTTCCTGAAATCCATTCCCATCACCTTTCAGATCCAGAACTGGTACCCAAGTGTGCAATGCCCCAAGGTGTATGACTGCAGGAAAAAGCAATTACCATAATCATTCAGAGTTGTCTACATTTCTAAGGAGAATGACCATATGCCTCAATTATACTCACAGGTATTGAATGATTTTAGTATCTAGTATGAACTGATATTGTGTGAGTTAAACAGAACACTAATGTACTTGAGAAAACAAAATAGAAATAATTACTGATCTTCTTATCATCCCTGCCCTGGTGAGCTATTTGCCTGATACATTTACTATTTATAATTACAAAGAACTGTGTGACTCTCTGGGGCATGGTAAAGTTTTCAATATTTTAAAGCCTCCACCTCAAAGGTATCCTGGCAAATTTGGGGAAACACATTTTTTTGTTATAATAAACTTGTCTTAAACTGAGACTAAATTCCCTAACATGTTATGCTTTTTTAAAAGTAAATATAAGTAATGCCACGCACACACACAAATCCTTATTTATTCCCTGTTTCTCATACATCATTGGTATCGTTCTATGTAAACAGTGACAGTAATGACTCCAAAAAAATATGTTTAGAATTTAATTATAAGTGCATGTTAATCTGAGTAACTTAGTACAGAAAAGAGTTAGTACACCACAAGCATTTTCTACACTTTTATTTTGTGGTGATTGTGAGACAAACACAGTCCAAACATTAGGCTTCTCATCCTCCCCTCCCAAGAACTATCTGACTCCACAGCTCATGCACCCCAATTACAGTGTTTTCGGGTTGGGATAATGGATTCTCACCAGGATTCCAGTTTATCCTTTTGAATCTCTTTCTCATCCCTTAACAAAAATGCCACACATCTGTGTGGTTGAAAGGCAAGGTCTTCGTCACACCACCAGGGGGCGTATGGGAGCAGAAATGCCTCCCAAACCAGCTCCCAGCTCCCAGCTCCCAGCTCCCGCCTCCCCCCACCCCTCCCCTCCCCGGAATCAGCTGCCTTCCCAGGAATCCTGACCCAGTCCGGCAAAAGCACTCAGGTACTGACAGGGTCTCCAAAGAGGACTTCAAAACACTTCCACTCCTGCACCGTCTCTAACAGGGCTGTGCAGGTCTCTGTGCGATCCAGTTCAATACTTCCGGGTTCTATCCCTATTCTTTGCCTACACTCCGATTTCAAATCCCTGATGAGTCAGATTCTCTCTAAAGCAGGTGAGTCACTCCTCATTAATAAGCAATGTGCTTGAGGAAGATGTGTTCACTGTTTCAGGCCACTTTCAGTGTAGACTGCTTCAGGCCAGAAAGCCCCAGTCCTTTATCTTTCACACTAATGAATTTAATTGTGGCCAGCAGACAGGGGAGCTGACACAGTGGATGCTCCAAGCTGCACCCCCAATTAGCAAGACTCAGCCAGAAACTACCTACAGGGAGCAGGGGCCCCTGGCGGAAAGACAGCCCATTCTTAATTATTCCTGTAGCAGGAAGGGAGGTCCAGACTGGGACCCCCAAGGTAATGGAGTGTGGGGGAGGCACCGAGCAGCAGACAGCCGAGACTGCAGGCAGCCACAGCCACCAGTTCAGCAATCCAGGAGTGTGGCAGACAGCTCATCTGTAGTGTGCTGAGAATGACCAGGGGCTCCGCAGACAGATCTGAGGTCCCTGTGCACTGGGAATCTCACCCACACCCATACAGACACACCCCAAAAACACAGATGGACAGACAGACAGACAGACACACACACACACACACACACACACACACTATACATACACACAGTCTGTGATTACTAGCACCTCACTGCCAGGAGTATCTTCTGTAACATATGCATGTATATGTATTTCATGCACACACCAGCACCCATCGCCTGCTCTGCTCCGTGACAGTCCTGGGAATGACCCTGTGAATCAGCCAAACTCAGGTGGGCCACCAGCACTGAGTGTTTCCCCAGCCTGAACAAGAGATTCCACCTCTGCACCTCCCCCCACCAAATTAAATCCATTCTAGTTCTCTAAATCAATTGTGAATAATTCTGAGTCAACCCCTTGTTATTTTTCCCTGGGTTCAGCTCTCTCTAGCTCTAGAATGAAGGAGAGGGGGAGGGAAGACACACCCCATTTGATCTTGCAGAACAGTAAAGATTAATGGGAAAGTGTTTTTGTTTTTTTTTAAATCACAAAGAAGCTCCCCACTCAGTGGCAGTCTTGCACATATGTACAATGAGTTTACCAGCCCATAAATATATTTAACCAACACAACCTCATGCTGCGGTGTGTACAAGGGTCTGAGAGTAAATGACTGGCTATCATTTCTTGCTCTGGGCAAGCGTTCGCCTCTTTGCATCTTCTTCTCTAAGTCACTATAAGGTGTCAGTGTCAATCATTACCCTCTCCAGGTCCTGCCGCAGGTGCGTGAACAGCTGCAGCCTCCTAAACAAGACATCCTGCTCCCGCTTGGCTAGATTGTCCTCTTCATCTTTCTTTGGGGTGATCAGGGGCTTGTTGAAGTTGACCTTCCTCTTCAACTTCCAGTACTGGTACAGGAAATCCACTACTTCCTCAGGTAGCCGCAGGGCCCTGGCAACATCCAGCAGGTTGACGAAGGTGTAGAACTCATCCTCCAGCTGTTGCAGCTTCTGCTTACGGACACTCACCCGGTGGGCCTCCTCCCGATTCTGCTCAAGGCTGGCAAAGGGCTCCAGTGGGTTTCGGGGGGAACATTCAGGGGCCCCGTTTTCCTGTGTGGCCCCCTCACCAAGGCTCTCCTCGGGTTTCCGGTGTGAGCTGTGCTTCGGGCAGTAGGACTTGAACTTGACTTCATCGTTCTCTGCCAAGATGGTCTTCATCTCCAGGCCCCGGTCAAAAGCACAGGTCACATGGAAGGCTGTGCGGCAGTTCTTCACAGAGCACTGGCCACAACATGCAGAGAACAAGAGGAAAGACCATTATGGAGCCACAACACTCGAAGCCCCTCAGAGCTCAGCATCCCCGCACACTCACACACAAAGACCAGCCACACATCAAGCATGTGCTGTGACAGAAAAGTGTCACATAGATGAACCCTTGCAGAAGTCATGTTTTAAATGAAGGAAGGTTTGAGGGCTAAGGGCACTCTTCAGCTAAAAGGTTGATCAACCAAACCATAACTTTCACAGAAAAATAAGTGCATCCAAGTCCCCTATTAAAGCACCATGAGTATATAGCTTGGCACTTAGATCATAGGCAAAAGAACCTGTACTCAATATGCAGAGTTTACATTGAGACATTAACTTGTTTTTTCCTCTAGATCTGAGCTTTTAGTATATAGAGCTTAAATAAGAATCTCCTCAGAATGATTACTAGTTATGGCTTTAAAAGAACATAAATCCTCATTCTGACCCCAGCCAGGAAGAGTCCTAATCCAAGTGGGAAAATAAACTGTGCACTTCCTCAAAGCGGCAGCAAGGGGCCACAACTGAGGAAAGTGAATAAAATGCCCAAGGAATAGGAGACAAGAAGCCCAGCACAGGAAGGCTGGGAGCAGTCTCTTCCATTCTTCCAGTGAAGAAGCATCACTGGATGCATGAAGGGCTGTGGCCCTGAGATCGGGGATGTACCATGCCTGGCAACCACAGAGTGGTGACAGAACCCCAAGGGACCTGCTCCCATGGGTACCACCAGGAGTCATCAAGCTGCACAGAACACCTCCCCTCTCGTTGCCTACACAGGGCTACAATTTAGCACCTTTGATCTGGCCTCACAGAAGCTAAGTGATTAACTTCTCCCGTCTGATCTTGCTGAGCAAATCCCTGGAAGGAGGTTCCTCCTGGTGACTGAAGCCAGTCCCTTAAAAGCAACACTGCATTGTGTGAGGCCAAGTGATCCCTGGGGCATGCCAGGCCCGCAGAGAGGAGCAGAATCCGGTGGCTCTAGGCCAACAGAAAAGCTTAATTAAACTTATTCAACTAACCCTGAAGCATAGAACCACCAATGGCAGAAGCTAGAGTTTGGGGCTTTTCCCCTAATCATTTCAATATTAAAGTGTCTTTTACTAAGAAGAATAGAAAATCCAGCTCTCTTCAACATTCCCCCATTACAGACACCTAGACCACATGAACTGACATAAATCTGTAATTTTATCTATAAATAACCTCAATTCCAAAAAATGTGTGAAATCAGCTTTGGTGGCAGAAAACACACACACACACACCTGGCCACTGTCATTAAAAGACAAAGTGTCCTCCCTCGTAGCACACAGCCAAGTGGGAAGTAAAAGTGGGAACAGATGACTGAGACATTATCTGTGTTTGGCTTAAACTACACTTAACCCAAGCACTCCAACCTTGAAGAGAAATGAGCTGCAGCAGAATATTTATACAGGACTTTGTAAAGATGCCAAATGGCCTTCCTCTGGGTTTTCCCATTCAGGTTGACTCAGCAAACAGATGTTACAGAAATGTAAACCAGAGCCTTCACAGCTGCAGACATTTCAGAGAGGAATTCTTTTAATAAAATCAATCCATTCTGTGAAGATATGAAAACTCATTGGCCTTCATTGGCCTCGTCTTCAAATTAATGTTCTGAGAAAAAGAGGTCAATGGCAACACCAAAGTCATTAGATGGCCTTTCTTCAGAAGGAGAACTAAGATCCTATCTGCTCACCTTTTTTAAACATCAATTTCAGACCAGGACCAGCATGCTTAGGAAAAGACATAACATTCTTTGCTCAGAAGAGCATCAGGTAGTGTGGTCTGCCACAGCCCACTTCCTGTGGGCCAGTGCACGTGCGCACACACACCCGCTCTCACGGCTTGCTCTATTTCCCCTCCATTCTCCTTCCCCAATCCAACTCTCGGGTCATGTTTTAGTTCTAAACATATTCTATCATATACAAAAAAATCTTCACTATTTTCAAGGTCCCCAGCCAAATCCTACCAGCTGTCTCATGTCCCACTCTCTGAATATGTCTGTTATATTTTGGATTCTCAAACGCCAGTGAAAGAAAAGGAGAAGCACTTGGCTTATAAAAGAATGAAAATTTTTAAATCCACTAGTGAGTGGGTACCTTACCAAAAGAAGTATTGATCAGCCAAAATATAAATTGACTATGCCAAATGAGGTCATCTCTTTAAAACCTGTGGCTAACAGTTTGGCCATGCTCATGGAGTTTGTGTCCATGCAAGCCTCTGTGTTTTCTGCGCTGAAAGAGAAGCCACTCCACAACAGTGTCCCTACTCTCAGAATTCATCAAGGATCTGCTGGTACATCCCACAGGAAGATTCCGACTCGACCTTCAGCGGCCACACAGAGACAGCACTTCAGGCCTCTCAAGTCATCACTGTCTAGATCAGTGGTTTTCAACCTTCCTAGGGCCACGATGTATTTTCATTGTTACAAAGGGTTTGCAACCCACAGGTTGAGAACCACTGGTCTAGAGGGCAGTAACGTGAGGCCCAGAAATTAACTACTCAGCAGAGTTATAGATAACATGACTAAAACATTAGGCATGCACGCCATCTTCTCTCTCTCTCTCTCTCACACACACACACACACACACACAGTGCCAAAAAGGTAGCCAGATTTTGTTCAGACCAGACAACAAGTTAGGAAAGAGTACTCAGTGTAGCACACCTCCACCCAGTCATTGCTGCAAGAAGGGGTGTCTTGTTTCTCATACCCGGCTGATCACAAGAGGTATGTGCACACCTGAGAAACCAACAGTGTCTGGAGGCAGCCACAGGGATTGGTCTGAGTCTACAGCTATGAGCTGTGACTTCAAGTGGGAGAGCAGCCACCTCTGAAGGGCCATGCCAAGAAGTGTCTCTCTAGAACCTGGGTCTTAGAGGAGGTGGAAAGAAGCTGTGATGCCAGGCTTAAGGCAGGAAGGGAGGAACTTGAGACAAACAGGACCTGCCTCGCTGCTAGACTGACTTCTGGATTATCTGGTGATTCAAAGCTCAGGTTCTGGTAACTAAACCAAAGGTGTGTGTGCTACTAGTCATCCCTCATGAGCATCACTCTGCCTCCTGGACTCTGGAACCCTCTCCAAACCCTGAGGGTTCACAGTACCCTCCCCCATCCTGCTCCCTACAACACCAAAAAGCAAAGTGAAGCCATTCTTATGAGCCAGGTACCTGTATGGAGGCCCCAAACTTCTCATTGCAGAGGCTGCAGACGAGCGCCCACCGACTGCTGGGGATGTGGGACACTTTTGTGATGGGTTCCATCTTCTCAGGGCTGCCAATGCTCACCTAAAGGTCCACAGATAGCAAGTGTTGGCAGAAGCTGTGAGAGACTGAACATGGACACTTACAGATCCATGACTTTCCTGCATCCCTCCCACCAGACAAGGGGCAAGGGGCCCTCACCCTGCCGGGGCAAGCAAACCTCTACTTTAAAAGCATCAGGATGGCCCCAGGCTCCGAGCTCTCCAGTGGCAGCAAAGCCCAGTCCCCACCTCACACAGACATCCTGAGTTTTTACTTCTCACCTAAGCGGCTGATGACAAACTCTATGTATCAGAACAATGCAACCTGCTGGACCTCTGGCCCACAACAAATTGTTCACGTATAAAAATCCACCTTAAATACGTAAGTTGTGAACAATGGGGTAAGTAAATATAAGCCGTCTTTAATCTCTCTCACTAAAGAAAACCATTTTCTTCAGAAAATATAACTACATTCAAAGTGGAAAACTACCAAGATAAACAAGGTATCATCTCTACAACAGTCAGCCCGGATCACTGAACTGTATCCTGTTAATACTAAACCATGAGATCCACTGCTACCAAGACCCAAATCATTAAACCTCAGTCTAAATCATCCCCAGATAATTTTCCTCAGGAGGAAAATGGGCCAAAATCACACACCAAAAAATGGTAAAATCTGAATCACAAATGATACTCTCATAGTGAGCCATGCAAATTAATTAGTTGAGGTCTGGGACTTGAAATAAATTAGACCAGACCTGAAATTAAAAGCGTTGAGGCAGAATGAGAATTTAAATACGAAGTCACACAGTGTGATCTAGAGCAGGTTGTTTTAGCCATGGTGCCGCCATATGCACAGCTCGCCAAGCACAAAGATTCACAGCCACACCCAGGCTGAAGCTCCTGGAAGGCGGTGACGGCAATGGGAAGTCTGAACCCCACCAACCTAGAGCAACTCGCTGGTGCTTTCAGTTAATAATTCCACAAACTCACCATCCTGTCATCATGATAAGATAACAAACAATGTGCTTGAAATTCAGTAAAGAGGGGGCTGAAGGTAGCAATTAAAAGGTAGCTAGCACTCTGGGAGGCCAAGGCAGGTGGACTGCCTGAGCTAAGCAAGAACCCATCTCTAAAACTAACCAGGCATTATCATCAGCACCTGTAGTCCCAGCTACTCGGGAGACTAAAGCAAAAGGATCACTTGAGCCCAATAGTTTTAAGGTTGCTGTGAACCATGACACCACAGCACTATCTACCTACCTAAGGTGACAGAGCAAGACTGTCATAAATAAAAAAGGGAGGGAATCATCTTTTACCTTTTACTCATCAGCTAAAATGCTGCCTATTTATAAATGGCTCCCCACCCACCCATCCAATCCCAATTAAAAGCCAAGAACTTGTGAGCTAAGGTGCCATTAAGAACCACGCTTACCTCAGGGATCCACAGGGCACAGCTGACATGGACCCACTTGGTTCCACTCCGGGTGGGCTTCATGGCTCCACCCTTCTTCGGGCACAACAAACATTTTGGCTGAACCCCCAAGGCACATGTCCGGCACAGCCAACTGCCCTCTGGTACCTTGAGAATTCCGTAACAGGCCTGTCATGCCACATGGCACATCCCCGGGAAAAAGAAAGAAAAAGGATTGTTTTTTCCCATTATGTTTATGAATTTTAAAACTCCTGAAAAAATTTTAACAGAATCACCACCAAACTGGAGATACTGTCAAATCTACCCAGCTGTGACCCTGTTCCCTCAAGAAAAATGCCAGGCAGCCTCACAGTAGCACTTAGGAGGTGGGGGCAACTCTGCACACACAATACATATTCATTTAGCTGAAGGTGGGCCTGGAGAATACTTGAGAACAGAAAGGTTTACAAGGCTCAGTGCCCATAGCTCAGTGGTTAGGGTGCCAGCCACATACACCAAGGCTGGCAGGTTCAAACCTGGCCTGGGCCGGCCAAACAATGACAACTACAATAAAGAAATGGCTGGGCATTGTGGTGGGCACCTATAGTCCCAGCTACTTGGGAGACTGAGGCAAAAGAATCGCTTAAGCCCAAGAGTTGGTGGTTGCTGTGAGCTGTGACATTACAGCACTCTCCCAAGGGCAACATAGTGAGCCGTGTCTCAAAAAAAAAAATCGAAAAAGAAAGAAAGAAAGAAAAGAAAAAGAAAGGTTGGCGTCTTGGCGGCGCCTGTGGCTCAAAGGAGTAGGGTGCCAGCCCCATATGCCAAAGGTGGCAGGTTCAAATCCAGCCACAGCCAGAAGCTGCAAAAAAAAAAAGAAAGAAAAGAAAGAAAAAGAAAGGTTTACAAAAAATCTGCTTTGCCGTGTTGCTTCAGAACCCATCTATACTAACTATTAGGCAGTAATATTAGACAAAATATACAGCAAACAATATTCAGCAACTGCCCAAAGCAAACTGCCTCAGGACACTCTATAGGATTAGGAGGAAGAAGCTATTTCTCTGTTTTACTCATGGAGGTCGGACACTAAGTGTGGAGAAAAAAACACAAAGCAGTTGAGAGTGTCCCCAAACTACTAAATGAGATGGCGATGAAAACAGGAACAAAACAAAGAACCATCCTCATTCCCTATGCTAAGCAAACGCTACTAACTAGGTCCTAACTCTTCCCCAAGTGAACACAACAGACACAGAAAGAGGAGACATTCTACACTAAGAGTATGTCATTGCTTTAACTGATATTTTTTTTAAAAAGGTCTACTTTGCACAAGATGGCAAAAGGCAAAGTTACTAAGCAAGACAGCACAAACTGCAGAAATCAAAGCTTTTTACAACTAAAGTAATTAAGAAGGTTCAAAGAGATAAGGCAAATTTTAAATGAGTAAAGATACAAAATCCCGATGGCACCAGGAGCATGTTCAGAGAGCCCTGTAAAACCAAACTGTTCAGAACTTTATCCTTAAGTGAACTGGAAGTCAGGAAGTTGACAGTCACAGTAACATAGCTCTAATTCTCCAGACAGAAAAAACACAGCCGCTATGCAATCTGAATACCCAGGACGCAAAAAGGAAACCACAAGGATGAGAGTTGAGCAAAATAAAGTAACTCTGAGCAGAGCCCAGGACTGTTGTGTCGGTGCCACGAATAAGCCACTGTGAACACAGACCTACTAGGAAGTTTCTTTTTAATACAGCTAAATGACAGTATAAAGATTTCAAATATTAAAGGTCTGTATCAGGCATTCTAGAGAATTTTTTTAATGAAAAAGCAGGTCTAAGCTAACTTAAAAGATTAAATAAATAAACTATGGCTTCAAGACAATTAACTTAAAAGATTAAATAAATAAACTATGGCTTGAAAGACTTCTCAAAAGAAAAACCAAGTGAAATGTAAGGAGAAGAGACAATGTGGCTCAGTAGAAAGAACAAAGACAGGAAGGGGTGTCCAAAGCCTGGGTTCCACCTCACACTCTGCCGCTAGCCCGCTGTGAGACCCTGCACAGACCTGCTCTGATATGTGTTAGCTCATCTATAAAACAGGGAGCACGACCAGTTTTGTTCATAACAATTTTTCACAGGAAAAAAAAGTAGGTAGAATGACAGGAAAAAGACTGAGAAGTCATCAAAGTAAATAAAAAACAGCAACAAAAAAGCAACAGTGGTAGGTACACTGCTCATGATCACAGAACAAACCATCACAAGAATTCTCTACCATCCCAAGGAAACTTCTAAGACTACGTGAAAATACAAAGTTACAAGAAGAGCTATAAAGCCAAGAGGTATGAGTCTCCTTGTCAAGATGAGCTGGGACAAGGCTATAGCTGGTGAGGTCTTCAGACAGAAGGAAAACTCAGAGGCAGACAAAATATACAGCAAACAATATTCAGCAACTGCCCAGAGCAAACTTGATTCTCCTACTCAAGAGGTCACCAGGAATCCAGTCCACACAAGTCTTCCTTTAAGTTTGTTTTAAATCTCAGCATCAGACCAGGCACAGTGGCTCGTGCCTGTAATCCTAGCACTCTAGGAAGCCAAGGCAGGTGGATTGCTTAAGCTCACAAGTTCGAAACCAGCCTGAGCAAAAGTGAGACCCTGTCTCTACTAAAAATAGAAAAACTGAGTCAAGAAGATCACTGGAGCCTTAGTTGGAGGTTGCTGTGAGCTGATGCCACAGCACTCTACCCAGCGCGACAGCTTGAGACTCTATCTCAAAAAAATTAAAAAATAAAAGAAAAAAAAAATAATCTCAACATCAACAATTGTATTCAAAGAAAGTACCTTAGAATAGATAGCATCTTAAACCATAAGAATACATGTGGGCACATCCTCACACATATCCAATTACTGCCATAAAAAATAAAAACTTTAAGAAGCACTAAGATTGTCATAAATTTTTTTTTTTTGTACTACCTGTTTTGTTTTTTCCCTGAAAGTGGAGGTAGCATGAAGATGCTTGAAGTGCTTGCAGCCTTTTTTTTTTTTTTGAGACAGAGCCTCAAGCTGTCACCCTGGATAGAGTGCTATAGCATCACAGCTCACAGCAACCTCCAATTCCTGGGCTCAAGCAAGTCTCTTGCCTCCGCCTCTCAAGTAGCTGGGACTACAGGCACCCGCCACAATGCCCGGCCATTTTTTGGTTGCAGCCAACATTGCTGTTTGGCGGGCCCGGACTGGATTCGAACCTACCAGCTCAGGTGTACGTGGCTGGCGCCTTAGCCCGCTGAGCCATACACGCCTAGCCAATTGTCATAAATTTTTAAAATTACTCAGTGCCTATCCCCACTCAAGTCCAAAGATTTACCTTTCTGTGGGTGTAACAAGTAACCACCAAATCCTATTGCCATGGGGTGGGGGGCGTGGGAGGATAGGAAATACCTTCAAGAAAAGGGGCTAGTTTCCCCTCCTTTACTAGCTCAGCTAATACATTTAATACGCTAGCAAATGGTATCTCCCCAAAAAGATACACTTAAGTCCTAACTCCTACTATCTGAAAATGTTAACCTTATTTAGAAACAGAATCCTTACAGATGTAATCAGTCAAGATGAGATGACACTGGAGTAGGGTGGGCCCCTGACTGATTGGTGTCCTTCTAAGAAAGTGATGTGTGAAGACAGACACAGAGAGAACACCATGTGACAGCAAAGGCAGCTGGCAAGCCAAGGAATCCCAGGTTGCTGGCAAACCACCATGAGCTAAGAAGACACAAAGAAAGGGTTCTCCTACAAGTTCAGAGGAAGCACAGCTCTGCGGAGACCTTGACTTAGGACTTTTATCTTTCAAAACTGGAAGACAATTCATTTCTATTGCTTTAAGTCACCCAATTTGTTGTACTTTGTTATGTAGGACAACCTTAGGAAACTAACACAGTGAACTAACCACCTTTTCAAGAGTTGATGTTTTCAGTGTTCTTAATTCCTAAACTCAAGTGTTGGGAAGAGAGGGGGCTCATATATTTTTTTAAGTAAATTTTACCTTTATGAGTAAGAATAAAAGACTGTATGAAGAAAAAGGATTTCCAAAGATTTTAGTGTTCTCACTACAAACACAGCAGGACATACTTCAATCATTTTAAGAACCGACAGCGGGGGAAAAAATCTGTAGGGACTGGTGGGACAATCTGTAGGGACAACAAAAGTGATCCATATAACCAAAAAAATTGTACCTCCATAGTTATTTTGAAATTAAAAAAAAGAAGTCTATAGGTTACTTTTCCTTAAATTATGTCAAAAAAGGACACCATTTGGATTCTGGGCAGCACACTCTCAATGGCAGGTGGGCTCTGTCACCCAGGTGGCTTCTTCCAAGCCTCACTGCCCCCACATACCTGGTGCACACAGATGTTACATTTGTCACAAAACACCATCTCATTGCCATCCTCGCCATCAGGTGACTGGCAGACATCACAGACAACATCTTCATCATATTCAATCCCCAGCCCTTCTTCAGTCTCTATAGCATGATTCATATTATCGTAGCATCGCTGCTCAAATTCCTCCAGGACCCTTTCCATGGTGTATTCATCCAGTTCAGGTATTCCTAAAGGAAAAAAAATGCCACAAAACCCATTTCAATAAATCTATATTAATAAATATTATAAAACAATTATCAGTTTATTTATTACTGCAATAAATAAACTACAATGAATGAATTATAAGTAATTCCATCTCTGAGTGCTCTTAGATTTTCCACTGAATACTGCTCAGACTCTTCCAAGGAATGACCTTTAAATTAAAAAAGACTTGGGCGGCACCTGTGGCTCATCAAGTAGGGTGCCAGCCCCTTATGCCGAAGGCGGCGGGTTCAAGCCCAGCCTCAGCCAAACTGCAAAACAGAAAAATAGCCGGGCATTGTGGCGGGTGTCTGTAGTCCCAGCTACTCGGGAGGCTGAGGCAAGAGAATCGCCTAAGCCCAGGAGTTGGAGGTTGCTGTGAGCTGTGTGACGCCACGGCACTCTACGGAGGGTGATCTAAAGTGAGACTCTGTCTCTACAAAAAACAGAACAGAACAGAACAGAAACAAAAACAAAAACAAAAACAAAAACAAAACAAAACAAAACAGACTTCCATACAACAGTTTGCTCCTCCAGGAATTTAACATACAGTGTAGCAAATAGAAAAGCAAAAGATAAATCCCAAAAGGACTCAAGGACACTAAACACACACACAGTATGAAGTAAGTCTTTTCATTACTGTTATTACACTTATAATTAACATGTAAATGACTTCAAAAATATGACCTCTTACTACAGTTTGGGTAGTTTTTTAAAAACTTGCATTCTTGGTATTTTAAAATGGTTCTCTGAAAGCAGATTTCATTAAGAGCACTCATGTGTTTGTTTTTAAATGGTGTACCCCTCTCTTACCCTCTGAGTTGTACTAAATTAAAAGACATAGTTAATCAGATGCACAAAAGACTTAAACACAGGCAATGTCTGAGTAAAGAAGATAGTTCATTGTGAATCAAATGAAATGCATTCTTATGCAAAAATGATCAAAAATAAATTTCAAGTGGTTATTGTGGCTATAGCTAGTGTTGGGATCAGACTTTTATTTTCTTCCATTTGTGGATATATATTCTCCAAACTTCCTGCAATGAAAATACATGTACAGAGAGGAAAATACAAATTATAAAAAAATACTCAAATAGGATATTTAAGTGACAAGAAACCACAGAAATGTCCTTAGAGCCTTCAACAACTTATATGCATTAGCACAAATTTTTAAACCATCACATTAACTTCCCAAGTTTTTAAATAAGAAACTCATCAGACTAGGATGAAGAATGCATTAAAGCTGACCCTTGAAAAGCCCTAAACACATAACCAATAGGGCCACCTCATTATGACATGGCTTCCCATGGCTGGGCAGTTTTCACCCTTATTCTTCCTACCAGTTTTGCAAAAACCACTCACTGGCTTTAAAAATATAATACTATGCCCTATAATTAATTTTTACCATGAAAAAGACCAATAACAACCAAGATCAACATGTTTAAGCTTGTGTTTAATTTATGTCACACAACTACATAGTTTATCCTGCCAATGTATTCAGCAACATCTTTAAATTTGATGAACAGCCCAGTTCTTAACTATTTAAAGTTTAAATAGTATTTAAGTTTAAATATTATTACAATATTCACAAAAGCCCCAAAGACTCTTTGGGCTGAATCCTCTTGACTTAACACAAAACACTTAAGAGTCAGTTATGAATATAACACTTGAATTTATACAGCTGCTTGCAAAGTAGAATTTTACCATCTATGAAGCTAAAACACAGCATTCAGATCCTCAGGATCCCTGAGAACTCCTGAACAGATTCTATAAAACAACCACCCAGCCTGCTAATGTGCTGGCCACTAATACCCAAAGCAAGGACCAAAAGAAAGGAAATCTACTTTGTCTATCAAAATACCTGAGTAAACAAAGGAAGTCGAAAGTAACAATATGCCCGGTTCAGTCTACACTAACATTCTCATTCCACAGGCTGGTAAACCTAAAGGCATCTGCTACATGCCAGGCCTGTGCTGGGCTCCATGGACACACACACAGAAAAATAATCTTTTTTTTTTCTTTTCCTTGAGACAGAGTCTCACTATGTTGCCTTTGGTAGAGTGCCATGGTGTCCCGACTCACAACAACCTCAAACTCTTGGGCTTAAGTGATTCTCTTGCATCAGTCCCTCAGCTGGGACAATAGCTACAGCTGACCGCCACAACGCCTGGCTATTTCTTTGTTGCAGTTGTCATTGTTGTCTAGCTGGCTCGGGCTGGGTTTGAACCTGCCAGCCTTGGTATATGTGGCCCAGCGCCCTACCCACTGCCCAGAAAAGCAATCTTTAATTGCCAAGGCTTTTTTTTTTTTTCCTGAGACAAGAGTCTCACTTTGTCACCCCCAGTAGTCCTGTAGCGTCACAACTCACAGCAACCTCAAGTGATCCTCTTGCCTCAGCCTCCAGAGTCGCTGGAGACTACAGGTACCCACCTGGCTAGTTTTTAGAGATGGGATCTCACTCTTGCTCAGGCTGGTCTCCAACTCCTGAGCTCAGGTATTCTGCCCGCCTCGGCCTCCCACAGTGCTGGGATTACAGGCGTGAGTCACCACACTCGGTTTAATTTCCAAGGCTTTGAAATCTTCTGCCAGACTCTCCTGATTTTTTACTATTTACTTTTTTGTGTTACACTGCAAACAAAGAGCCCTTTGCCATCACTTTCTCACCCTGCACCCCCAGCACAAATGCTAATTAATCCTCACAGTTTTCTACACTGAACCAGCTGTGACCTTCACTGTCTTGCTCATCCTGACCCCCGAGGCAACCTTAGCCATCTTTAGCCATCAGTATCAGCATGAACCAGCCCAGTCTCAACACCATCGGACACAAATAATGGAGGGACAGACACTCTGACCTCTATGTGTGCTAAAAATCAGTGGCTCTCAGGAAAGAGATCATGCTGGGCTGTCTACTCATCTAAGATGAATCTTTGCTGAAGGAAAGCCAGGACAGAGATAAACAGGTAAGAGGGGGAAAGCACGCCAAGTCTGGAGCAGGACTTAAAGGAAATCAGTAAGGCGAAGACAACACAAGTAATGTACTGGGAAAACACCGAGTTTGGCTAGAGTTCAGTTCACTCCAGAGATGGGCTTCTTGAAGCAGCAGCAGGCCTCAGTTAAAGAAGGAATCTGAATGGCATCACAGGAAAAATATACAGCAGGATCTGCAAACCAGACCCTTCTATCTCCTGATTCCACCAGGCCTCAGTTCCCTCACGGTAAATAAATGAGGGGTGTTAAGACCAGAGCAGAGAAGGGAAGTGCTGCTTCCACTCGGAACCTATCTCACTATATCTGCTGGAGCTGGACATGCTGACAACATCTGTAGCTATGAGGCACGTTCATACATCTAAAGTACTTCTCTAGTCATCACTGGCTAACAAAAGAACGCAACACACAGCCTCTCACCCATCTCCTTAAATTCCTCATTGGTCAGCTCCAGCCACGCAGCGTCCATGTCATTGAGGTCATATCGACACACGCTGTCAGCCAGTGTCCGTATATCGACGTAGCCCAACTCCGGAGGCTCAGAGCCCGACGAGACGATGTACTTCTTGGGCCTGATGAACATGAGGGATTTCTCTTCAGACACGACCCTGGTTAAGGAGAAGACAAGGCAACTGGGTTACCCTTTCCACCACCTAGTGGGAAGTTTGTCAGAAGGCCCCAAGTATGGTTGGTTCTTCCTCCAACCTTCAGAACTCCAGGTCATCCCAAGTTCAGAAAAAATAGCCTTAAAACCTATCATTGTTAATGAAAACCCAAGCAGAAGTTTTTCTTAAAGCCCCCTGCCACCACCTACAACTGCAGTCACTCTGGCTTGTTGCCAACACCAAAAAATACTGATCCTCTAAGTTTCAAAGGTTAGTTGTTAAATCCCTTTCCATTAACCAGGCCTGCCCATCCCTGCAGGCAGCAGTAACAGCCCAAGACTGCTGCTGGGTTCTCAACAGCAGCCACACACACCACACAGCAGAACAAGCAGCCACAAGAATGCTGGGGACCAGTGGAGACAGCTGGCAACTCAACTCACAAGGAAAAGGAGAGAGAAAATCAGGCCTTGGCCGTTACTATGAAATTTGAGAATGAGAGAGTCCTAGCGAAGTAGGGGACTCTCCCAACATAAACCAATGATCCTAAGAACAGATGCACGAGGATCCCCTTCTCCTTATAGTGTCACACGTTCTCTCACCCAATTTAACACCTGGAGAAGTGATTTCTACCCCAACCCCTGAGCCTCACTCAAAATAAAGGACAGCACATGAGAAGAGCTAATCACTCCCACTTAGAACCAAGGGTCCTCTTCCTAATTAGAGGTCTCAAAGTTCCACAAATTTCCTCTGCATCTTCTGTTACAGCAGTCTGCATTAATATCAACAGGGTGCCCAGAGAGTCTGTCCAAATATTTGCATCACCCTTATAATTACAAGAGTGATTTATCAATCTACTTGACATTGAGATGGACAAACTGACAGAAAAGATTTGAGTTTCCTACTCAACCAAAAACAAGGATTCAACTGAAAACTTCCACAAGCCATGTTACTACTCGCTTCTTTTATATCCTGGGTTCCCAACCAGGATATGAAACTGAACCATTCGGTAAGTAACTCCTGGGCTGGGACTGCCCACGCTGAAATGGGCAATGTTGCATCTCAGGTAAAGACTCTAAGGCAGAGGCATCATGTCTGTCCAAATTCAGTCACTTCAAGTAACTCCTGGGCTGGGACTGCCCATGCTGAAATGAGCAGTGTTGCATCTCAGGTAGAGACTCTAAGGCAGAGGCAACATGTCTGTCCAAAGTCGATCACTTTAAGTGCCTGAAGAAACACAATGTGGGTGGGAGCCAAGAGGCAAAGTCTACAGATACTCAAGGGACGAAGAGGTCCCCTTGGAAAGCAGGAAGCTAACTGGTGGGGTTGCCTGGGCACAGAAGGCAGGAGACTCTACGTCAAACAGGGCTGGATGGCAAGGCAATCAGCAAAGAGGTTGCAACTTGGTTCTGAGAAGAGTTAGCCTCAGGGACCCTTACAGAGAAGTGAGTGAGTGAGAAGTTACTGAGTCATCAGTAAATCCAGAAGGCACCATAGGACAACAGAACAGATGCCCTCCTTCAAACGCCCCTTTCCACAAACCCTAGTCTGGCAGGCCCTCTCACCCTTGTCCTCCTCCTGCGGTGGATCAACCACTGTGGGCCAGAGGAGCCACTCTTGCTAGTTCCCAAAGCCACACCCTCCTCTCCAGGGGAACTGCTCTCTAGTGAGTGAATCGAGAGTGTAGGAGAGGAGGACACAGCCATGTGAGCATCCAAATCTCCCTCCCCTAGCCAGCCCCTTCCCATAAGGTCTTCCTCTCCTAAAGAGCAGCCCCTCCCTAAGATGGCTATAATGTCAAGTCTGGAGGCCAATGTTCCTCAAAACCACTACCCTTCATGCCTGAGGTGTGTGGCTACCACATTTCTGTTTAAGACTTCACATTATTTTAAGGCTAACGCAAGAACTACCTCTTCTCAGGCACTCAGCTACAGAAAGGTGAGGGAGGGTGGAGAGGCAGTGCTTCTCTACCTGGCCACGGGCTGAGGGATAGTCCCTGGGCTCACTGGCACCTGGACCCCTTTCTCCCACTCCTGTCTCCAAGGGTCTGCCAGGACATAGTACTCATCCGGGTTCAGCTGGTAAGAGTCATGCAGCTTCATAGCGGTGATCAGGTCTGTCCTAAACACCTGGAAAGGGAGAGAAAGTGACACTGACATTTGATATTTGCATTCTTATTCAGATTGCTGGCAGCTGCAGGGTAACCATGGAGCTGCAGCATAACAAGGTCACTGTGTTAACAGGATAAGACAGACCTATTACAGAAAGCCCTGTGCCTTTGCCTGATACACGCTGTACCTTGCTCAAGCTTAGAAACACTGCCCTCTCACTCCCTCAGTCAACTGCGCCTTGTCCTACAATAATGTCAACAAAACAACAAAGAAAAATTTGCTGTCCTCCTCTGAAAAAGTTCTAAGAACTCTGAATGCACCAAGAGGGCTCCTGCAAACACTCATCCAAAAATCCCGGCAGGGAGACATTTCACTCAAGGGTGCTCTTTGGTCAATGTTTAGAAATAAGATTCCACTAACAATGTAACAACTTCAAACCAAAAGCTTCTAGAACCACCAGGGCCTCACCCTCTATCGTCAGCCTACCCCTAGTCAGCCCCTGCCTCCCAGGGCGCAGGGGTTTACTGGCAAGGTATCTGGCAAAGTCAGGTCAGACTGGTTAGTGCCATGCAGAAGTACAGGCCCAGAAAAATCTGAGAGAGAAGCAATCACAGGCCACTGGAGTGCCCAGTCAGAGGATGGGCTTTGCAGAGAGTGTCTACTTGCACACCTTCACCTGGCATAACTCCTACCCAGGAAGTGGTATTTGTGGGGAGTGGGAAAAAAGAAAAAAATTAGTCACTGCGTCTCCCTACCCTGCCAAAAAGAGACCACAAGACTCAAAAGTGCCCCTCTGCCAAGACAGCTCCCGATTCCTCATCACAGGTCTGAAGAGGGAACCCACCGGCAAGGCGGCCCTCCCACAGTGCCTGTTCCTCCACAGACATGAGCCAATGGCATCTGTGGTCAAAAAGGCCCACGCTGGGCAGGGCAGAGCACAGCACCATCCCCCAGCTGGGGCTGCACAGCTGGTTCCCTCTCAAGTCCTGTCCTTGGCCCACTCATGCATGAGAGCTACATAAGGAAGCTCTGACCTTGGCATCAGCACCAGCCCAAAGTTGTGTTTGGCACAGAGCAAGCATGCATCTGTAAGCTGCCCTCTCCGTTTACACAAGTCACAATGCTGAACTCTCCTTCTCAGGACAGGGAGTTCTTTCTTGTGCTGCTAAGCACAGTTCACATCATATGTCTGCTAATAGGTCCATATTTGTTTTTCCTGGTGGCTTTTCAGGCTGGTGATCACTTTCATAAACTTCACCATAATAAAGTCTGAAGCAGTATCTGAATAAAAGGCCATTTCTTCCTCACTGCCACTTCCAACACCAACTGTTCCCCAGGGTACTACTCCTCATTTCTACAGTACCATTAATAGCAAGAACCTGGCCATGCACCTCCCACAAAATCATGAGTACCCCCAGGCTCCCTTCAAGCACGAAGTTGCTGAGACAGGTGCCCGGCCCAGTGTATGTTACCTTTGTCTGCCTTGCCCCCAACACCAGGCTTTCAAGAGAAAGTACTTTCAAACCTAAGCCATGAGTCTACACCTTCAAGAACCAAATCAGGTAAGAACATACTTCAACTAAGCAAAAGACAAAGAAGTATGCCAAAGAAGGAAAATCAACCCGAAGCAAGAAAAGGAGAAGGTGACCTAACATTCCTTTACTAGTACAAAAACTTATAAGGGGTCAGAAACCCAGACACCTACATGCCCTCGAAAGGACATGAACCCCACACTACATTAGTGCTGTATGTGTAATGTGGTTTAAACTCACTGCGGAACTCCAAGAAATTTTAGGAAAAAGCTAAACCAAAAATGGGTCTAGGACAAGGCCAGCATAGAGTCCCAGGCTGCTAGGGTTCCCAGGCTGCCTGCCCTTACTCGCAGCCCAGTGCCAGTGCTGGAAGGGGGCGTTTGAACTACACTGCCAGGCACTGACACTCATCACACCAGGTCACAGCTCCTTACTAGAGTCCCTTCTGGATTCCTGTGCTGAAATAATAGGAGCACAGTGTCAACATCGGAAAGGTATTTTGGGGGTTATAGACACAGTACAAGGAAATAAAGAAATCAAAAGAGCAGCAGAGTTACTCTAAGATCACAGAAAAGGTTCAAAGGGCAAAAGGCCTGAAATAAACAGAGGGAATATGGTGGCCACCTTCCCATGAACATCTGATCTAACGCTTGTGCCTCCTGGGATGTTGTTTTGCAATTCTAAAGGATGAACACTACTTCCTCATGGAGGATGTTATTCCACAAGCACAGCAACCATCCTGACAAGCCCCTGTTACAGTCTGGGAAGCACCTCCGAGGGACATCTGCTCTGCTTGGCCATTACAGGACGAGGTGGTCTTTAAGGCCATCCCATAAGAGGCAGCATAGAACAAAGCATTCAACAAAAAACTCTCTTCCCCATAACCTGCTCCCTTGAAAACTGACAAAATAAAAGGCTTGTTTTTTCTATGATTTAAAGCCTAGCGAAGTTTTTCAGAAAAAAACAGATCTCATAAAGGCCAGCAGAGAGAAACACACCTAATAACAGTCTTAGCTAGGTAGGTAGGTCGGGAAAAAGAAAAAGAGGGTGGGGGAGAGAAAGAGAGAGAAATAGCAAAATATAGGGGAGCAAGGGAAACATAAGATGGGAAACAAATTGGAAAGGAGGGGGGAAGCCTGAAGCATAATCCCCAAAACAAAACTCCCAGAATTACATTGGGTTGTTGCCAAATAAGCCACAAATTCATGGCTAAAACTAACTTGAGGCTGGCAGTGACTTGACAGCAGCTGAACC
Source organism: Perodicticus potto (assembly GCA_963574655.1). Classification (NCBI taxonomy): domain Eukaryota; kingdom Metazoa; phylum Chordata; class Mammalia; order Primates; family Lorisidae; genus Perodicticus; species Perodicticus potto. Next base: position 30,490 of record CAUYRH010108601.1, read on the forward strand.
CGCTGATCTCCTGGCCAGAGGAAAAGTTGTTGGGAGCCAGCGAAGATGGAACAGGAAAGGAAAAAAAGAATAGAATTAATAATAATAGCTAACATTTACTTAGCACTTTTTATGTGCCAGGAACTATTCACGTGCTCTGTATGTATTAGCCTACATGTATTAACCCACTGAATCCTCAGAAGTCCTCCAGGATAGATACCTGTGCTATCCCCGTCTCACACACCTGGAAACGGGGGACAGGGAGGTGAGGTAACTTGCCCAGGACTGCACAGATAGACACCAGTCATCAACCAGGGGGACCACGTGTCCTCATGCACACAGGGTAGGACATGCAGTCAGGCTCGCATTCAGGAAGTACCTCTGACGGCTTTCGGTCCTCATGCCTGGAACAGGAACTTCTCCTGTGCTGGGAGCGGGAATTCTGGGACCAAGTAGTTGATAAGCCTAAAGAAACAAATGTCCAAACAGGAACCATCAGAAGCTGTACAGGTCACCAGGTATTCTCAGGGGAGGTTTCTTACCCAAAATCGCCAGGCTCACTTCAGCACTGCCACTGCAGAGACGACCCGAGAAGCCCTCTCGGCTCTCACAATGCTCTTGCTCCCTCCATTTACTTAAACTCTCATTTCCCAAACAGGCTGGAGGTGATCCTTCTGATCCGTGCTGTGTGTGGGGATGTTGTGTCACACGCACAGCTCACAGCTCACGAGTGGGGAGGGACTCTAAGCACATCAGGCAGGTCGTGCCTTCACCCATAGGGCCTACATTTGTTAAGAGGTTCAAAATCTCACACTGGTAAATACAAAGTAAAAAATATTTTACCCAGTTTTCAGCAAGCTTTCTCAATACTAAGATCATTATGCTAAATCCTAAGGCCAACCCCAAAACATTTTCTTAAAATAAGGTTTGACTCTTAAAGTAAGATAATATTTAGCATTCATTAGACAGACCTTTAGGCAGTAGGTATCAGACCTAATACACCCTGGCAGAGACTATGTAGCCAATAATCTTTCAAAATGCCCACTCTGTTTTCCCATGAAAATACCAACTGGTTCTTTGCTCTTTCTTCCAGAGGACCTCTAGTCCTGTCTAGTCCTGTCATCTGGCCTCTCCCATGCCAGGGCCATGACGCCTAACAGGGTTTCCTAACTGCCAACAAGCGTGAGCTCTTCACTGGCTGAGACCTCTCCACAACGCCAAGGACACTCCAACGTGCATTTCAAAATGCTCCCTCAGTCCCTGTGGCAATTCTTTCCTGAGGTCCCCACCCTGCAGGTTTCCCATCAACATTCTTATTTTTCCTGAACTCTTTCCTCTTCTTGCTCCAAATGCTGTCCCTGACCCACAGTCCCACCCAGCACACCGAGGGCAACCCGTCAGACCTACATTCCTAGGCTAACCTCCCTCCCAAGCTTCAGATACAGTTTCACTTCCACATTACATGTCAACCTTAAAGGGGTTACTTAGATTTGTCAACTCAGTATTATAAACACTGAATTCAACATTTTACCCAGACCTGCTTGGTCTCTTGCATACCTACTTTGATGAATAGCACCACCATGTCTACCTGACGCCTCTCACTCAGGATACATCCAATCAATAGTTGAGTTGCATGGATTCAGTTTCCTGGTAACTCAGAGTTCTAGCCCCTCTTCTCCATCCCTGCTGCTGCCACCTGTGACAGCTACAAAGCCTCTTTTTTCAGCGCTGTGCTGCAGTGGGAAATCTGCCCTCACAACTGCCTGCAGTAACCGTCCAACTTCCTAATAGCTAACCTTCACCTCCTCTGCTTATCATCTCCCCAATCCTGAACACACTATACATTTTCCCAGAAATTAACACCCAAAAAATATAAAAGCCAAAAGCCTGAGGCAACTGCCATCCTACCAGTGAAATCACCTCTCACTCAAATCGGTTCTTATCTCTACAAAATGCAGAGACAGGAACAGAGAATCAAAGCACCCTTAAGACCTTGGGGATGTTAAGCAATAGATTCTGCACATAAGCCTATTATCAGATTTGGAAGGACCAGGACTAGTGGAGATTACCAAACTTCCCTGACAAGGACGATGCTGGCACTAACCCTTGAACACCAGTTCTGAGCCTGAGTCTAGGTCAACTGCCTGGTTGCTATGGCATCAGCAGATTTGGAATTCTTACAAGTGGCCCTGCGGCATTTCAGTAAATACTTTGGGAAATTCTTCTTTATAAAATAATAAATTTCTTCTTTATAAAAATAATAAGTATGACTCTTTGGACTCCAAATGAACGTAAATATTTCTTTCTTTTTTTTTTTTGAGACTCAGTCTCACTTTGTCACCCCTGGTAATAGAGTGCTGTAGCATCACAGCTCACAGCAACCTCAAATTCTTGGGCTTAAGCGATCCTCTTGTTTCAGCCTCCCAAGTAGCTGGGCCTACAGGCACCCACCACAATGCTCAGCTATTTTTAGAGACAAGGTCTCGCTCTGGCTCAGGCTGGTCTCAAACTGGTGAGGTCAGTCAATCCACCCGCCTCGGCCTCCCAACTGCTGGTATTACAGACGTGAGCCACTACACCCAGACTGAACAAGAATATTTCATCAAAGAAATATTCTGGGCGCGGCGCTGGTAGCACAAGCGGCTAAGGCATCAGCCACATTCACCAGAGCTGCAGAGTTCGAATCCAGCCCAGGCCTGCCAAACAACAATGACAACTACAACCAAAAAATAGCCAGGCACTGTGGCAGACGCCTGTAGTCTCAGCTACTTGGGGGGCTGAGGCAAGTGAATCGCTCAAGCCCACAAGCTGGAGGTTGCTGTGAGCTGTGTGACGCCAGGGCGACAGCTTGAGGCTCTGTCTCAAAAAAAAATATTCTGGGCACAATGGTGTGAGCCCAACTTGTAAAAGTTCTCTATCTGGTCATTCCTGGAAAATGAAAATATAAAGCAAAGTTGGGAACCTGGAAGATGGCTGCTGGATCCTAACATCTATAGAGAGGCCTCTTAAGGCCTGGTGCTCACTCTGGTGCTAAAGGCCATCTTCCAGCTCGGACACAGCCTGAAAGAAGAGATGAGAAAAAGCACAACCAGTATCTGATGGGATTCCCAGAGGTCCAGGGTAGGAAAACGAAGGGCAAAAGGGATAGCACCCTTACTTTAAATTGCTATGAAAAGGGTCATAAATGATAAAGAACAAGTCCAGAAATTTTTAAAACATTTTAAAAACAAATTTTTAAAACATTTTGCTATACTTTAACACAAGGTAGGGAAGGGGGAGAAGAACGTCTTCAGAGTCAAATACTTTCAGGGTTAAAGCAGAAACAATCAATTTGTTCATTCTTGGGTTTTCTGACCTTCTTGGAGATCTGTCAATATTCTTTCCAATAGTTTCTGAGGTTCCCAGGAAGCTTGCAGAGTTGTTTGTAAATCTTGAATATTGATATCTATACCATATTTGTTCTTTTTTTTTTTTTTTAGACAGGGTCTCACTCTGTTGCCCAGGCTAGAATACAGGGTATCATCACAGCTCACTGCAACATCAAACTCTTGGGCTCAAGAAATCCCCTTGTCTCAAGTCTCCCAAGTAGCTGAGATAGTGTATACACATCCAGCTAATTTTTGTATTTTTTGTAAAGAGGCAATATCACTGTTGGTCAGGCTGGCTTCAAGCAATCCTCCTGCCTCAGCCTCCTAGAGTGTTAGGATTATAGTCATAAGTCACCATGCCTGGCCTCATATTTGCTTTTATAAATAGATACCCAAAGATTCTTCAAATTTGGTATCCAAAAATTAACCAAGAGGAACTCAGGTCCACCCCAAAATAGTTTGTGCCTCTTCCTCTTAATTTATCTAATACTGATACAATGCAGAAGGAGGAAAAGAAAGTTAATCCCACTAAACTCACTTTGCAGAAATGGAAAGATTGGGGAAAAAGCTAAATGTGTATTATCACTGGCATAAGGAATGTTCTTAGTAGATTATTCATGAAAGCCCAAAACAAAAAATAACAAACACCCACCAACAGACTGTGAATGAATAAACTGTGGTACATCTATGCAATGGAACATTATCCAATAATAAAAAGGAAAGAATTATTGGTATGTGGAACATGAATAAATGTTGAAATAATGTTACATGAAAGCCAGGTCCAAAAAAAAAGTACATTCTATATTATTCCATTTATATAAACTCTGAAAATACAAACTAATCTATAGTGGCAGAAAGTAGATCTGTGCTTGGGGAAAAATAGGAAGGAAGGATGTTCTTGCTACTGATGAATTCATCGTCAAAATGTATCAAGGCATACGCTTCGGTTTTTTTAAGGTCTCGCTCTGTCACCCAGGTTGGAATACAGTGGTGTGATCACAGCTCACTGCAACCTCAAATTCCTAGGCACAAGTAATCCTCTTGCCTCGGCCTCCCAAGTAGCTGAGACCACAGACACACATCAATCACCATGCCCAGCTAACGTGTATGTGTGCATACCTATGTGTGTGTGTGTGTGTATATATATATATATTTAAAGTGTGTGTGTATGTGTATATATATATATTTAAAGTGTGTGTGTGTGTATATATACACACACACACACACACACACACACTTTAAATATGTGGGGCTTACTGCATGTCAAATTTCCCTCAGTAAAGCTATCAAACAATTGTCACTGAGATGTTATCCATTAATGGCAAAGAAAAAAACAATTTTCTACTTTACACAGGTGGGTTTGCATCAAATCTAGAATTTTCTGCTGACCAGGTGAGATCCGAGAAAACAGCTCTACATTCCAGTAGCAGGTGTTTGTTGCTGGTGATTTCTTCCTCTGATTTTCTTGCCCGTATCGGAAACAGTTACTCTATTAAGACCCATTGACAGAAGACACAGAATTTATGACATATAGCTAAGTCTCTGCTGTGCATACAGCAGATTCTAAATCAGTTTGTTTTTGTTTTTGTTTTTGAAAAGGAGATAAAAAGTTTTCTTATCTTAAAAATTGTTATTGTTGGGTGGCACTTGTGCCTCAAGGAGTAGGGCGTTGGCCCCATATACCGGAGGTGGCAGGTTCAAATGGCCCCAGCGCCAGCCCCAGCCCCAGCCCCAGCCAAAAACTGCAAAAAAAAAATTGTTATTGTTAATTCAGGACAGTCAGTATTGCACCAAGAAGAACCATCAACATAGCCAAAGAACCAAAAGGTGGCAGGTACTGAGAATATGCTCCTGTTTTTGAGCTCAAGTAAAATAAGGTCAAGGAAAACAAAGTGATAATACATTTGAAGAGAGATGGTAGGGCTGCTACTCCTACGTGGACCGCACCCATATCTACAAAGACAGGCTGCAGGTGCCAAGCATCTTGACCCTGCTACACTTACACCCATCCCTATAACCATGCTCTCCTCAGACACTTGTCAGGCAGTCAGGAAGCTCCTAGAACATTATCAAAACACAAATAATTCACATCCCTTTTTAATGGAAAAAGTTACATTACAAACACTTTTTAGCAAGTTTTTGAGGGGAAAGCAGTACCAAACCATAAATGAAATTATTTCAAACACCAAAAAGCCAGGAAGACAGTGATTTATGCTGTAACAAAGTAGCAACCATTTATTAAAAACTGTAAAACTATTTGCTAAGATTATCCTGGGTAAAGTCATTCCCAAGCCAGAGTAGAGCATTTTTTTTTTTTTGTAGAAACAGAGTCTCACTTCAATCTCCAACTCCTGGGCTTAGGCGATTCTCTTGCCTTAGCCTCTCGAGTAGCTGGGACTACAGGCGTCCGCCACAACGCCCGGCTATTTTTCTGTTTTGCGGTTCTGGCGAGGCCGGGTTTGAACCCACCACCTTCAGTATATGGGACTGGTGCCCTGCCCGATGAGCCACAGGTGCCGCCCCCAGAGTAGAGCATTTAAAAAAAAAAAAAAAAGATTCACACTGAGTTGGTTCACATTTTGTTTCCATAACTGCTTATGTTTAACAAGTAAAATTGTTTTCTTTTCTTTCTTTTTCTTTTTTTTAATATGGAACACTTCACAAATTTGCGTTGTCATCCTTACGCAGGGGTCATGCTAATCTTCCCTGTATTGTTCCAATTTTAGTATACATGCTGCCAAAGCCAGAGCTGTTTAATTGTCTTTTTACTTTTAGGAGAGGTATTGGGAACTCTAAAAATTTGGTTATAACATCTAAAATCAGTTTATTGCCACTCACAAAGTAAAATTATTACCTAAAGTGACTTAAAATTCTTGACAGTGGGCTCAGCGCCTGTGGCTCAACGGGCTAAGGCACCAGCCACGTACACCTGAGCTGGAGGGTTCAAATCCAGCACGGGTCTGCCAAACAACAATGACAGCTGCAACCAAAAACTGGCCGGGCGTTGTGGCGGGCGCCTGCAGTCCCAGCTACTTGGGAGGTGGAGGCAGGAGACTCGCTTGAGCCCAGGAATTGGAGGTTGCTGTGAGCTGTGATGCCACAGCACTCTACCCAGGGTGACAGCTTGAGGCTCTGTCTCAAAAA
>CAUYRH010108602.1:0-13307 GCA_963574655.1 Perodicticus potto
AGTCCCAGCTACTTGGGAGGCAGAGGCAAGAGACTCGCTTGAGCCCAGGAATTGGAGGTTGCTGTGAGCTGTGATGCCACGGCACTCTATCCAGGGTGACAGTTTGAGGCTCTGTCTCAAAACAAAAAAAAAGAATGAACAAACTGCAACTATGCACAATAATGGATGACTCCCACAAACATGGGTTGAGTACAAAAAGCAAGACACAGAAGACTATATATTGTACACTCCCATTTATATAAAGTATAGAAGTAGGCAAAAGAACATACTGTTAGAAGCTGGTGGTTTCCTTGGGTGAGTGGAAAGTTACAAGGTATATCAGAGATTTTGGAGTAATTATACTGTTCTGTTTCTTGATCTTGATATTAAGTAGTTACATTCAGTTTAGGAAAACTCATTGGCCTAAACACTTAGGATAGAAATACTTTGGTATATGTACTATGATGCATTAAAATATTAAAATAGATAATGAAAAATGAAACTAATCACTATTAACTAGCTATAAACACTACTGGCCCTCAGAAAGCTGAGACCTGCTCTCTTTAGTTAAGAAAGGGACATTAAGGACAGGTGCTGTGGCCCTGTGGTAGTGTCAGGCCCAATGGAAAAGCATGTATATATAACATTTCTCATTTAAACTTCCTGAAACCTCTATGAGATGGGCACTCTTATTTTATGATGTAAACATGGGCTTAGAGAGGCCACTAGCTAAAAATAATACAGCTCATCTAATAAGTGATAGAGTTATTTGAACACAGTCTAACTTCAGAACCTATACTTTTAACTTATAACAGAGAATAGTATGGGGAATTTTGATATGTAAAACAATTCAATTAAGTTCACAATTTTAGTTAATTTGGCACATTATGATTCACAAGCTTACAAACAGAAAATAAATCAGTCAACAAACACCACAGATAGGAGAAAAAAACTAAACTGGAATGTGCCCAACTTTATCCTTTAAAAAGGACAAGGTATGTCTTTAAGAAGCAAAGAATAAAAGAGTCAATAGGAAAAGACAAGACTACTTCATCACAATTAGGTTGGCTACTAAATATTAACATTTACTAAGGTCTACCGTTGACTATTTTATCTAAACACACAATGACCCACCCTGGACTGATAGCTTCTTCAGGAACACTGAGAGAATGTAAAATACAAGAATCCTGATAATCCTGCATTCTTCGAGCATCCATTATAATCAAGCTGATGTTTTGATCCATCATCATGGTATACAGTTCCTTTGCTGTGACTGCTCCTTGGAAATGAAAGACAGTATTAAGTGACAACAAACAGTAAGTTCCGTGTGCTGGTATATCACTAAGCACAGGACAAACAACACTTTCTCTAAGAGAGGAAAGTATACTGAGTGTCATATATTTGCTATCCTATCATACTGCTTATTACCTTTTAAACTGATGTTAAATATTATTTGTGTTTTAAACATTTACCAAGAAACCAGTCCAGTCTTCTGTGTGTGGTCCATGTGCAGTGGCTCACGTGTATAATCCTAGCATTTTGAAAGGCCAAGGTGGGAGGACCACTTGAGGCCAGGAGTTTGAGACAAGGGGGTAACATAGGAAGACTATGTTTCCAAGTGTGGAGGTGCATGTTTGTAGTCCTAACTACTCAGATGGCTGAAGCAGAAGGATCGTTGAGTCAGGAATTCAAGGCCGCAGTGAGCTATAAGCCCACTACTGCACTCCAGCCTGGGTGACAGAGTAAGACCGTGTCTCCAAAAAATAAATAAATAAAATAAAGACTCTCTATTGTTGGTATAAAATAAATATGTGTGTCTTATGAAAACAGTCTGTTTTTTAAAATAAAGACATTAGAAAAATGTTAAACTGGAAGAAACATCTATGGGTTAAAAAATTCTCAAACATTCCAAAAATCAAGTCTTTCAAGGGGCAGTGCCTGTGGCTCATTGAGTAGGGCGCCGGCCCCATATACCGAAGTTGGCGGGTTCAAACCCGGCCTCAGCAGAACTGCAAAAACAGGAAAACAGCCTGGTGTTGTGGCGGGCACCTGTAGTCCCAGCTACTAGGAAGGCTGAGGCAAGAGAACTGCCTAAGCTCAGGAGTAGGAGGTTGCTGTGAGCTGTGTGACGCCACGGCACTCTACTGAGGGCAATAAAGTGAGACTCTGTCTCTACAAAAAAAAAAAAAAAGTCTTTCATGAACTCTTTTGGACACTACTTGAAAAACTTTTTGAGGCCAGGCCTGGTGGCTCACGCCTATAATCTCAGCATTCTGGGAGGCCAACCTAGGTGGGTTGCCTGAGTTCAGGAGTTCAAGACCAGCCTCACGAGCAAGAGTGAGACCCCCATCTCTAAAAATAGGTGGGCCTTTTGATGGGCGCCTGTAGTCCCAACTACTTGGGAGGCTGAGGCAAAAGAATTGCTTGAGCCCAAGTGTTTGAGGTAGCTGTGAGCTGTGATGCCACAGCACACTATCAAGGATGACAAAGTGAGACTGTCTCAAAAAAAAAAAAATTGTTGTATGGCAATATTTTAAAAGAAGAGAAGTTATTTTAGTGTTGCATTTAATTATGTATGAATTAAACCTTTTCTGAGAAAGGGAAAACTTCTCTAGTAGATGAAGATAGTATCCTTAGTCGTCTTATTCAGGTCACATATTTGTGACTAGAGCATCGACATCATCTATGGGTAGCTTTCTTTTTTTATTTTTTAAGAGACAGAGTCTCACTTTGTCACCCTTGGTAGAGTGCTATGAAATCACAGCTCACAGCAACCTCCTACTCCTGGGCTTAGGCGATTCTCTTGTCTCAGCCTCCCGAGTAGCTGGGACTACATGCGCCCACCACAACGCCCGGCTATTTTTTTGTTGCTGTTTGGGCAGGGCCGGGTTCAAACCCACCACCCTCAGTATATGGGGCCAGCGCCCTGCCCACTGAGCCACAGGCGCCACCCTCTATGGGTAACTTTCAAACTGCTAATTTGGACTTTTTCAAGAACCCTCATAAATAAGTCTACAACTTAGGGTCATAACTGATAACAATTAATCCTTAAAATTTACTAGGTATTTTAAGAGTTTTACATATATTAACTTATTCAGTCCTCACAATAACTCTATGAAATAAGTACTACATTATGATCTTCACTTCACACATACAGAAACTAGAGCGTTTAAGTAGTATAGTCAAGATCACATGGAAATTCAGGAGGAGGAACCAGTTTTAAAAAACACAGGCAATTTAACTTCTGAGAGTCCATACTCTCAACCACTACTGCTAAAATCCATCTTGAAAAGAAAACAAGTACAAGTTGTGGTTTTAATGTTTTCAACTGCATAATACCATATTTTATGTCAGGCTGTAATTATTCATAAATATCCCCATGATAAATAAAGAACCTAACATAATTATATAGGCTATGAAAAAATAATAGAGCTTACATAGAGATTAGACAACAATGCTAAGAATCTCATATAAAATCAGAAGCTTATTCTGATTACAATCTCAATAAGAACCTGAAAGAACTTCCTCCTTTCTGCACACACTTACCTTTCTCTTTGGTCTCATTTTTTTCACTCTTTTCACCATTGATCTATTGCAGAGGAAAAAAAGTTTCAACTTTGATAGAAAAAAATGTCAGTCTTAATACTTCATTTACTTCATTACAATGAAAACCCTAAGACACAAAGTATGCCATGTACTGGCATTTTATAAAAATACAGATGAATAATAATGGCATTACCGAGTTACCTTTGGCAGTAGACGACAGAATAAATAATAACATACCAGAATCAAAGGGCGTTTCTCAAAATTTTCTTTTATTAAAGACCAAATAGGGGTGGGGTCTTGGTGTGTGCCACACCTTTTGTGAGCAAAACACGATTGTAAGAGGGACTTTACACAACAAATGCAACCAGTGTAACATGGTTTCTTGTACCCTCAATGAATCCCCAACAATAAAAAAAAAATAAATAAATAAAGACCAAATATAATTTAAAAGCACAAACTGTCATAGACATTTAATTAGACAATACTTAGTAAAGGCTCAGCACCTGTGGCTCAACAGGCTAAGGCACCAGCCACATACACCTGAGCTGGCAGGTTCAAATCCAGCCCAACCCACCAAACAACGACAGCTGCAACCAAAAAAAAAAAAAAAAAAAAAAAAAGAAGGGCCAGGCGTTGTGGTGGTGGTGGTGGGGGGGCCTGTAGTCCCAGCTACTTGGGAGGCGGAGACAAGAGACTCGCTTAAGCCCAGGAATTGGAGGTTGCTGTGAGCTGTGATGCCACAGCACTCTATCCAGGGTGACAGCTCAAGGCTCTGTCTCAAAAAAAAAAAAAAAAAAAGAAAATACTTAGTAAAATGAAATAAAAATTCTGGCTACCCCATTCAGTGTCCTCTATTACATAACTAAAGGAAAATGAAGTAATACAAAATACTACTTATGTAGCTTATGTTTTCTAACCAAGACAGCATGAGATAATCCTTTAAGGTACTAAATTCATTTTATAGATGGGAAAGTCAAGGACCTACCCACTTGACCTTATCAATCAATTTTAGCATCACTAAAAATAAAAAAAGAAAAGAAATATATTGTGAGCCTTCTAATTTGATACAGTATGAAATACTTAGTACCATTTATGAAGCATTCTTGCCAAAAACTAAAAACTGAACCTGAATCTAATTAATAAGCCTTTAAGTCAAACTTCCAACCTATAGGAAATGTGGGAAATAGAAAAACAAGTAAAATGATATAAGCAGGAAGCAATTAGATAAATACAGAATATGGCTCATTTTCCAGTATAAAAAAATCAAATGCATGGAACAAAAAATAAGGACTCATGCACAGATTATTTTAGAGACTTAAGAGACACAGCAATCAAAAGATAGTAAGTCTAACTTGTTTAAATCCTGATTCAGGTTCGGCGCCTGTGGCTCAACGGGCTAAGGCACCAGTCATGTACACCTGAGCTTGCGGGTTCGAATTCAGCCCAGATCGGCCAAACAACAATGGTGGCTGCAACCAAAAAATGGCCGGGCATTGTGGCGGGCACCTGTAGTCCCAGCTATTCGGGAGGCAGAGGCAGGAGACTCAGTTGAGCCCAGGAGTTGGAGGTTGCTGTGAGCTGTGATGCCACGGCACTCTACCCAGGGTGACAGCTTGAGGCTCTGTCTCAAAGAAAAAAAATCCTGATTCAAACAAATCAACTCTAAAAATAATTTTAAGGGGTGGTGACTGTAGTTCAGTGGGTAGAGCACTGGTGGGTTCTCCTGCCAAACAACAATAAAAAACAGCCAGCCGTTGTGGCAGATGCCTGTAGTCCTAGCTACTTGGGAGGCTGAGACAAGAGAATTGCTTAAGCCCAGGAGTTTGAAGTTGCTGTGAGCTGTGATGCCACTCTACCGAGGGTGGTAAAATAAGACTTTGTCTCTACAAAAAAAAGAAAACAAAAAAATTTAAGACAAGTGGAAAAATCTGAATTGACTAGGCATTAGGTTATATAAGGGAATTATTGTAAATTTTGTGAAATGGGCAAATACCATTGTTGTTACTGAAAAAATATCTTTTTGAGAAATATACTGAAGTATTTAGGAGCAAAATGGTACATAAGGTAGAATTTGCTTTGAAATACTTCAACAAAAGGAGAGGGAAACAAAAGATATAAGGCAAAATGTTAATAGATTATTAAAGCTAGGTGACAGGTTAATTATATTCTCTTTTCAAAATAAAAAGACTAAACAAAAGTAAAAGTAACAAAAAGTGGTTGGCCCTATTACTGGAAAGGGACCAAAATGAAGAGATTAAAAAGGTCCCTTCACACAGTTCTTTCAAGTCTTTATTTTTTTTATTTCAGCCATTTGACCTATAAATGTACATCTCTTTTTTTTTTTTTTTGAGACAGAGCCTCAAGCTGTCACCCTGGATAGAGTGCCGTGGCGTCATAGCTCACAGCAACCTCCAATTCCTGGGCTCAAGCGAGTCTCTTGCCTTTGCCTCCCAAGGAGCTGGGACTGCAGGAACCCGCCACAGTGCCCGGCCATTTTTTGGTTGCAGCCATCATTGCTGTTTGGCGGGCCCAGGCTGGATTCGAACCCGCCAGCTCAGGTGTACGTGGCTGGCGTCTTAGCCCACTGAGCCACAGGCGCCGAGCCATAAATGAACATCTCGTCTCCCTAAGGCGATATTATTTACCTTAGGATTTCCTAAAATTAAACAAAAAACAGATTTCACTTCTTTTTACATAGTGCCTAGCCCAATGTCACAAGCAATTCAATAACTACTTCTTAATGATCCACATACAAATGGTAAGTGAAAGCTACAAAATGCTTAAGGAAAAAAAAAAAAAAAGCAGAAATCTTTCCATGGATTTCAGCAGCACAGAAGAAATTATATTTTAGGAAGAAAAGTTTCTGAGGAGGGGAAGGAGAGGAAATACAGTGATAGCTGGCAGGTACAAACTGAGGCACCAAGAGCTTTTGGCAAACAGTTTATTTAGCTGAAAAGACTGAAAGGAGAGAAAAAGAGAAACTGGGGAAAAAAAGAATGAAAAAGCAAAAGGAAGAGAATGAGACTCCAGAAACACATAAAAGCCAAATACAGTAGCACACCAATTCTTTCTTTTAATGCAAATTATAGTATTAGAAAGAAAAAACCTTAAAGATCATCTACTTCAAGACCATCAGTTGGCAAATAAGGAAACTGAGTCAGAGTAGGACCAGAACTCAGATATACTGAATCTAAGCTCAAATGCTCTTTCTATTGCTTTAATTAAGTTTATGGGGACCATTAAAAAAATTATTAACATATAGAACAAACTGCTGTGAAAACTAATTAAGAAAACCTGGAATCAACTGACGCTAGACCACTAATTCAATTTCTATTTAAAACACACTAAATTTTACCCCTACAGAACTTTATATCTCAATCATTTTTAAGCAAATCATCTGACAAGCAAAACCAGGCTTTCACCTCACACAATAAACTTGAAATACCTTTTGGGTTCTGTCTTTGGAATCCAATACATTCTCCAAAGAACCTTTATCTGATGAGCCACCATCCTCTCTTCCTGTTTCCTGCCTCTTCTGTTGTTGCAGCTGCTCTTCCTCCTGTCTGTCCTTTTCTTCTAGTTTTTTCCGAACTTCAGCTTCTTCATATCTAGATGAAAAAAAGAAATCAAGATATCTTTTACTGGCTTAATTGTGGAAAGTAGTGGGGTTCCAGTTCTGCAGAATTAGTATCCTGCCTTAACTACCTATTTGATGGCTACATACTTTCTCCTTCCAACTGAAATCTAACTCTGGAAGTGTTCTATTACAAACCACAACTTATGCATTTGCTCTCTGAGGCCATCTGTAGATGTACTTCAAATTTCCCAGAACCTTAAAAAGAAACTATATGTTCTCAAGTTGAAGTTATTTATTGCTCTTTTGCTCTTTCCCTTCCGCTAATTTCAATCTTTTAATGATTCCTATCTGTTGCAATTTCCTTTTTAAATAACTTTTAAGTCCCTAATTCTTTCTGCAAAAGAAATTGCCTAAATATCACACCTGTGTTTATGATTTACAGGAAAAATGTTAAAGTGAGAATTCAAAAAGCTATTACCAACACCGGGGGGCGGCCCCGCCACGTAGTACTGAGGTTATCAGGTTACTTTTTTTTTAAAGGATGACTTCACTGAAATTTCCAATTTATTGTAAGTTAAACAGCTTCACATATTAAAAATTTTAAGGCTCAGCACCCGTCGCTCGGTGATTATAATTATTGTACACATTTTAAAAATGCTATCCTTCTGGCTTGGCGCCCGTAGCTCAGTGGTTAGGGCGGTGGCCACATACACTGGGGCAGGCAGGTTAGAACCTGGCTGGGCCTGCCAAACAACAATGACAACTACAACAAAAAAAATACAACAAAGCCAGGTATTGTGGTGGGCGCCTGTAGTCCCAGCTACTTAGGAGGCTGAGACAAGAGAAGCACTTAAGCTTAAGTTTGAGGTTGCTGTGACCTGTGACAGCACGGCACTCTACCAAAGGCAGAAGGACTTGAGACTCTGTCTCAAAAAGGAAAAAAAATACAGTAGAACCTCCATAGTTGACTACCTCCTTAAGTTGACCTAATTATCATAGACTGGACACGCACCTCATGTATGTTATTAGTACAACAGGCCTAGTTCCTTATGTTAATCACTTCCATATGCTGACCAGTTTATTGGAGTCCTTTAAGTGGTCAACTTACATTCTACTGTATGTATCTGGGAGGAAAAATTCACTCAACAGAAAAGTGAAGTAACAAAGGAAAGAGTACTTGAAGACAGAGCAATAGAAATTATCCAATCTGAAGAACAGAGACTTTAGGATACAGACTATTCCAGCTGGGCACGGCAGCTCACGCCTATAATCCCAGCACTTTGGAGGCTGAGGTGGGTGGATTACTTGAGCTCACGAGTTTGAGACGAGCCCGAGCCACAGTGAGATCACACCTCTAAAAATAGCCAGGCATGTGGAGGGCGCCTATAGTCCCAGCTACTTGGGAGCCTGAGGCAAAAGAATCGCTTGAGCCCAAGAGTTAGAAGTTGCTATGAGCTATGATGCCAGAGTACTCTAGTGAGGGCGACAAAATGAAACTCTGTCTCAAAAAAAAAAAAAAAAAAAAAGACACAGAATACTGATAAAAAGGTCAATTCAAAAAAATTTAAAAATAGGTCAATGCATCAAAAAATCTATAACGGGGCTCAGCGCCTATGGTTCAGCGGGCTAAGGCGCCAGCCACGTACACCTGAGCTGGCGGGTTCGAATCCAGCCCGGGCCCGCCAAACAATAATGACGGCTGCAACCAAAAAATGGCTAGGCATTGTGGCGGGTGCCTGCAGTCCCAGCTACTTGGGAGGCAGAGGCAGGAGACTTGCTTGAGCCCAGGAATTGGAGGTTGCTGTGAGCTGTGATGTCACGGCACCCTATCCAGGGTGATAGCTTGAGGCTCTGTCTCAAAAAAAAAAAAAAATCTATAATGGCCATAAATGTTTGAGGATAAAGGACAATTTTAAAACACATGAAATAAAGATTGAAAAGAATTAAAGAGAGAAACAGACAAACAGTTAAATACTTTAATATCCCTCCCTTAGTTATTATTACAACATAACACCCCCCTTCCCAAATCAGTAAAGACAGAGAAGACCTGAACAAAACTATCAACCACTTTGACCTAAATAATGCATAGAGAACATGATACTCAAACACTATACTTTCTTTTCAGTTGCTCACAGTACATTCACTAAGACAGACCATATGCCACGCCATAAAACAAGAATTACTACTCTTAAAAAGACTGAACCTCTCTAGCCACACTGAAAATAAATCAGAAGACACTAGGAAAATCCCACATATTTGGACACTAAACAATTCTAAGTTTTAATTTAATTTTATTTTGGAGATAGGATCTTGCTCTGTTGCCTGGCTAGAGTGCAGTGGTTTGATCACAACTCACTGCAACTTTGAATCCCTAGGACTAAGTGATCTTCCCACCTTCCCATCTCAGCCTCGTGAGGAGCTGAAACTACAGGCACACACCATGATACCCAGATAATTTTTTTTTTTTTTTTTGAGACAGAGCCTTAAGCTGTCACCCTGGGTAGAGTACTGTAGCGTCACAGCTCACAGCAACCTCCAACTCCTGGGCTTAAGCGATTCTCTTGCCTCAGCCTCCCAAGTAGCTGGGACTACAGGCGCCCACCACAACGCCCAGCTATTTTTTTTGGTTGCAGTTGTCATTATTGTTTGGCAGGCCCAGGCTGGATTCAAACCTGCCAGCTTTGGTGTATATGGCTGGAGCCTTAGCCGCTTGAGCTACAGGCACCACCGATACCCAGATAATTTTTTTTTTTTTTTTTTTTTGAGATAGAGCCTTAAGCTGTCGCCCTGGGTCGAGTGCCATGGCATCACAGCTCACAGCAACCTCAAACTCTTGGGCTCAAGCGATTCTCTTGCCTCTGCCTCCCAAGTAGCTGGGACTGCAGGCACCCGCCACAACGCCTGGCTATTTTTTGGTTGCAGCCGTCCTTGTTGTTTGGCGGGTCCAGGCTGGATTCCAACCCGCCAGCTCAGGTGTATATGGCTGGCGACTTAGCCACTTGAGCCACAGGTGCTGAGCCACCCAGATAATTTTTTAAAGGGATGGAATCTCACTATACTCTAAATCAGTGGTTTTCAACCTTCCAAATGCGACAATGCATTTTTATTTTATTTTATTTTATTTTTGCAGTTTTTGACCAGGGTCAGGTTTGAAGCCGCCACCTCTGGTATATGGGGCCAGTGCCTACTCCTTTGAGCCGCAGGCACCACTCGCATTTTTATTGTTACAAAGGGGTTGTGACCCACAGGTTGAGAACTGCTGCTCTAAATGATCCATAGGTCAAGGGAAATTAGAAAGTATTTTAAATTATAAAGCTTTACCAGGGAAACCATGTAACTCTTATATTTAAGAAAAACAAGTATGTTAAAATAAAATAAATGGAGACAAAAGTGAATGACTTCATACAGAATTTTATAAAAACATATGTTTCACCATATTACACCTGCTCAGGCAATATCCAACAGATTCTCAAATCTCAAACAGGACCCTGCTTACTGGTATATTCACTTTGCCTATTTCTCTATTAAACTGTATAAAAACTTCATGATAAAACAGCAAGCAAGCACGTATCACTGTTATCTCTATGGAAACACCAACTCCAAATTTTCCTGCTTATCATCTCGCATCCCAGCATGTGACTGCTACAAAACAGAAATGAAAGATGTGGAATAGTTGCAAAAATATGTAACTGTTTTACATAACACCTTCAGGGCAAATCACTAGAGTACCAGGAAGAAAGGTGTTCAGAACAAGAATGCTTCCAGTGTTAGCAACGATAATAATGACAAACACTTACTGAGTATTTACTATGTGCCAGGCACCATCTAAGTGTATGTAGATGTGCTCATTTGCTTAATGCACCATGAAGTAGGTTTTATTATTATTCCAGTTACAGATGAAGGAGACAGAGGGAAACTAAGTGGCTAAGTAATTGGTCCAAGATCACACAATTAGTAAGTGGAAAAAGTAGGATCCAAACTCAGGGAGTCTGGCCCCGCACACTTACCCATTGCTGCTTATCTCTTCTCTACTAGTGTTCTATGCTGCAACAGTATGTGAACTATGTACTCTAAGAAGCATAGTCAGCCTAAATCCAATTTGAGGGCAGAAATGAAGAAACTAAGATTTACCTTTTTTTGTTTTCTTCTCTTACCCACATCTTAGTCTCTACCTTGCCATTTATTCCATTTCTATGGTCTCCACAAATCCACTTAAAAGAGCTAATGTCTGTCTCTTCTACTTTGGAGCTTCAGCTGGTAAGCTGACATGAGCTTAAGGCACACTCTCCATCTGACACTGACTTTTGGTTTCTTTACCTGTTTATCTAATCCCTTTATTAGGATTCTGATACCTTCATACTTAATCAAAATTACATCTAAGATGTAAAGGAGAAGAGTAAGTGAATAAAAGTTTGACAAGTATTCCCTACTGACAGATGATGAAATCTGTTTTTGGGCCACTTACTAGTTCTTTTTGCTAAACTGGTGTTTTTTTTGTTTTTGTTTTTGGACTCTGGAACTAAGTTTACCCTTGGCATGGTGGGACATATATTATGACACCAGATGGCTAGGCAAAATTTAGCAGAAAAAAATTTTTTTTTTGCGTTTTTTGGCCAGGGCCAGGTTCGAACCCACCACCTTCAGCATTCTACTCCCTGAGCCACAGGTGCCACCCATTTTTTTTTTGAGACAGAGCCACAAGCTGTTGCCCTGGATAGAATGCTGTGGCATCACAGCTCACAGCAACCTCCAATTCCTGGAGGTTGATTCAAGCGATTCTCCTGCCTCAGACCCCCAAGAAGCTGGGACCACAGGCGCCCGCCACAACACCAGGCTATTTTTCAGTCACAGCTGTCATTGTTGTTTGGCAGGCCCAGGCTGGATTTGAACCCGCCAGCTCAAGGGTACGGCTGGTGCCTTAGTGGCTTGAACCATAGGTGCCGAGCCAATTTAGCAGAAAATTTACCCCAAGGTATTCAGGGCTTTCACCTTAAAGTTACAGTCAATCCTCCAAACTCTAGATGGCACAAGCCTGTCTCACGTTGTTGGCCTGATAAGAGAAAAATCCTACCCAGGCACAGATCGCAGAGACTTAAAGAAAAGAGCTCTGTGGTAGGCTTATTAGAGAATGAGAACAGGACAGATGTGAAGACATGGATATGTTAATGTATCAGCTGCTCTAAACGTCAATGAAAGACACTAAACACAGGCTGGGCACTGGAAGAAGGCATAGGGGAGAAAACCATAGAGCAAAAAGGTTCTCCCCATCTAGTTGCAAAATAATCTACACCACAGGAAAAATTAAAGAGTACATTCAATGGGATTGCAAACTAATACTGCCTCTTTGGAAAGAAGTATGGAGAATTCTCAAAGAACTCAAAATAGACATTCCATTTGATTCTGCAATCCCATTACTACCCAGAAGAAAAAAATCATTTTATTATGAGGACATTTGCACTAGATTGTTTATCTCAGCTCAATTTACAATCACCAAGATGTGGAAACACCTACCTAAAAGCTCATCAACCCAGGAATGGATTAAAAAACTGTGGTATATGTATACCATGAAATACTATTTAGCCATAAAAAAAGAAGGGAACTTTACATCTTTTGTATTAACCTGGGTACAGCTGAAACATACTCTTAGTAAAGTATCACAACAATGGAAAAGCAAGTATCCAATGTACTCAATACTAATATGAAGCCAGCACATGATCTAATACATGCCCACATAAGACAAAAACTTAGTTCAATTCAAGATGGGGAGTGGGGGAGAGAAGAAGGATAGGCGAGGAGGGGAGGGGACCGATGTGCTCCCACTTAACGGGCACAATGTAAGGGTATATGGCACAACTCTTGGATGCAGGACACAACTACAACAGGGACTGTACCTAATAAATGCAAACATTATAATCTAATTGTTTGTACCCTCACACTAATCTGAAATAAAAATAATAATAATTAATTTTGCTCGGTGCCTGTGGCTCAACCGGCTAAGGCGCCAGCCATGTACACCTGAGCTGGTGGGTTCAAATCCAGCCTGGGCCCGCCAAACAATAATGACGGCTGCACCAAAAAATGGCCAGGTGTTGTGGTGGGCGCCTGTAGTCCCGGCTACTTGGGAGGCAGAGGCAAGAGACTCACTTGAGCCCAGGAATTGAAGATTGCTGTGAGCTGTGATGCCGTGACGCCACGGCACTCTATC
>CAUYRH010108605.1:0-17241 GCA_963574655.1 Perodicticus potto
CAACCTCCAATTCCTGGGCTCAAGCGAGTCTCTTGCCTCTGCCTCCCAAGTAGCTGGGACTACAGGTGCCCGCCACAATGCCCGGCCATTTTTTGGTTGCAGCCGTCATTGTTGTTTGGCAGGCCTGGGCTGGATTCGAACTCGCCAGCTCAGGTGTACATGTCTGGCGCCTTAGCTCGTTGAGCCACAGGCGCTGAGCCTTATTATTATTTTTTTGAGACAGTCTCACTTTGTCACCCTTGGTAGAGTGCCGTGGCATCATAGCTCATGGCAACCTCAAACTCTTGGGCTCAAGTGATTCTCTTGTCTCAGCCTCCTGAGTAGCTGGGACTATAGGCTTCTGCCACAATGCCTGGCTATTTTTAGAGACACAGTCTCACTCTTGCTCAGGCTGGTCTCGAACCTGTGAGCTCAGGCAATCCTCCTGCCTCCGCCTCCCAGAGTGCTAGGATTACAGGTGTGAGCCACTGAGCCCAGCCTCTATATCTTATTTAGAGGGAATTTTGTCATAGCAGTGACAAAGTATGGTCTAGAGCTAATCCCTAGACCTGGCCAGCCATGGAGTTATGAGCTCTGTGAAGTTCATAGGTTCAGTAATTTAAGATAACCCATCATATAAAAAAAAAAGATAACCCATCATATAGCATATATATTCTGAGGCTTTTCTAGAAGTTGCCTCTTGTACTGGCACATTCATTGAAACTTTAATAGAAGCTGGTATATAGTGAGAGATAAGGCTGGAGAGGTAAGACATGAGCCAGATCCTGCATTACCATCTTTTTTTTTTTTGAGACAGAGCCTCAAGCTGTCACCCTGGATAGAGTGCCGTGGCATCCACAGCTCACAGCAATCTCCAATTCCTGGGCTCAAGCGAGTCTCTTGCCTCAGCCTCCCAAGTAGCTGGGACTACAGGTGCCTGCCACAACGCCCGGCTATTTTTTGATGCAGTTTGGCCGGGGCCGGGTTTGAACCCACCACCCTCGGTATATGGAGCTGGCGCCCTACTCGCTGAGCCACAGGCGCCGCCCCTCTCGGACAGTTTTTATAGGATGTCTTTAGCCTTGGCCATGGGTGAGAGCTATCAGTGGGAGCTATCAAGTTTTCCTTGGATATGTGGATTTTGGAGGTCATCATTAAGTAGTAGTTAAAGGCACGTGAATACATGAGATTATCTGGGGAGACTATATAGCTGGAGAAGAGGTCTAATAATAGAGCCGTGGGGCAACATCAGTACCTAAGACAAAGAGATGAGCAAAAGCAATCAGATGCGAAGAATAAAATGAGAAAAGAGTTGTTATTTTACCAGACGCCAAGGAGCAAGAAAGCCTTAAGAAAAAGTAGGGTGGCTCAGCGCCCGTAGTACAGTGGTTATGGTGCCAGCTGAGGGTGGCGGGTTCGAACCTGGCCTGGGGCAGCTAAACAATAATAACTGCAACAAAAAATAGCCAGGTACTATTACTGGGAGGCTGAGGAATTGCTTGAGCCCAAGAGTTTGAGGTTGCTGTGAGCTGTGATACCATGGCACTCTACCAAGGGCAACATAGTGAGCCTCTGTCTCAACAAAAAACAAAACAAAATAAAACAAAAAAAAAGAAAGAAAGAAAAAGTAGGGTTTCAGAGTGTCAAAATCCACAGAGAATTTGGGTTAGGATTTAACAGGGTAGTCACTAATAATGACCTTGACTAGGATAGTTTCAGTGGACATGATAGGGCAGAGAGATTACACAAAGCGTTTGAAGAAAGAATGGAAGGTGAGGAATTAAGAGACTACTATGATTGTAATTGCCTGTTTATTTCTATGGCTGCTCCTTTAGCCTGCCAATTCTGGAAGCAGGGGTCAAGTCTGTTTTATTTCCTCTGAATCTTTAGTACTAACTTAGGGTCTAACACATGGCAGACACTCAAAAAATATTTTGAACTGACTAATGGAGACAAATAATGGCTAGAAGGGAATGTGGGAACAAGGAAAGGTTCTAAGTGCTTTCGAAAAATGTGAATAAAATGAGAATGTAAAAGATGTACTATTTAGTGGTTATGTCTGGTAAATGGGCGATGGTTTAAAAGAACATTTATTTTATTTTAAATTAATACTTTCTTTTTTAGAACAATTTTAGGTTTACAAAAAAATTGAGCAGAGAATACCAAAAATTCCTGTGTTACTTCCCCTTCCCTTCCACACTATAGTTTCCCCTATGAACATCTTGCATTGGTGTGACACATTTGTTAACAACTGATGAACCAATATTGATACATTATTATTAACTAAAGACCATAGTTTACATCAGTGTTTACTGTTTGTGTTGTAGTTTTAAGGGTTTGACAAATGCATTAAGTCATGAATCCACCATGACAGTAGCATACAGAATAGTTTCATTGACTTAAAAATCCCCATTGCTCCATTGCTTTATCCCTCTTTTTCCTTTTACTATCTTTATAGTTTTTTTTCTTTTTGGAGACAGAGTCACACTGTGCACTGTGCTGCCCTCAGTGGAGTACTGTGGTGTCACAGCTCACAGCAAACTCAAACTCTTGGACTTAAGCAATTCTCTTGCCTCAGCCTCCTGAGTAGCTGGGACTACATGTGCCTGCCACAATGCCTGGCTATTTTTTGGTTGCACTTGTCATTGTTGTTTTAGCAGGCCCGGGCTGGGCTTGAACCCTCCAGCCTTGGTGTATGTGGTCGGTGCCCTACTCACTGAGCTATGGGTGCTGAACCAATATCTTTATAGTTTTGCCTTTTCTAGAATGTCATATATTTAAAATCAAACAGTATGTAGCCTTTTGTTTTTTTTTTGAGACAGAGCCTCAAGCTGTCACCCTGGATAGAGCGCCCTGGCATCACAGCTCACAGCAACCTCCAATTCCTGGGCTCAAGTGAGTTTCTTGCCTCTGCCTCCCAAGTAGCTGGGACTACAGGCCCCCGCCACAATGCCTGGCCATTTTTTTGGTTGCAGCCACCATTGTTGTTTGGCAGGCCTGGGCTAGATTCGAATTCACCAGCTCAGGTGTACGTGGCTGGAGCCTTAGCCCGTTGAGCCACAGGCGCCGAGCCAGTATGCAGCCTTTTGGATTGGCTTCTTTTACTTAGTAATGTGTGTGCTTCCTGTCTATATTTCTATCCATTTATTTATTTATGAATGAGAGAGGGTCTCAAACTCTTTCCCTAGGCTATAGTGCTGTGGTGCAGCCTCAAACTCCTAGCCTCCTACCTTAGCCTCTTGAATAGCTAGGACTACAGGTGAGTACTACCACACCTGGCTAATTTTATTTTATTATATATTTAGAGATAGGGTTTCACTATGTTGTCTGGGCTGTTCTCAAACTCATGGCCTCAAATGATCTTCCTGCCTCAGTCTCTCAAAGTACTAGGATTACAATTATGAGCTATTGTGACCAGGAAGCAATATGAGTTTTGAATTTTTTTTCCTTTTTCCTTTAACCATCATTCCCAACAAAGAAATAAGCATTTAAAGTTCAGGGACTTAGCCTGACAAATGCATTTAATATAACCTGGACCTTTGTACCCTCAATAAATCCCCAACAATTAAAAAAAATAAAAACAAGAGGTAAAAATAAAAAAAAAATAAAGTTTCCCCTTGCAATTTGGACTCCTGTGGTGTTAAAATAAAGTTCTTCCATGGTTGTTTATTTTTTTGTGGCTAGATAGCTCACTTCTTTTTATTGTTGAATAGTATTATATTATATGGATATACTAATGGTTTTTTAAAGAAGGGAAAGATTAGCGCTGAGGGGAAGCATATAAGGGGTACGTTTCAGATATGAAGAGAGAGAATATAGAATTGGCTGAGGTTCCTGAAGTAGGAAGGGATGGAATCTAGAATATGTAAGAGATTAGTATTGAAAGGAAAGCAACAGTTTTTGGAGGACTGAAGGAAGGGAGGGAAAGGTGGGTTCTGATACTCATCCAGAGAAGAATATTTCACTGACAGTTTAGATTTTTCTCAGTAAAGCAGAAGGTGAATCATCTGCTACATATGAGGAGCCCAGAGAATGTGCTAGAAGGCCTGTGAGTGGTGAATGTTTGGAAAAGCTGATATGAAAATAAAGTATGAAGTTGTTTACAAACAGGTAAAAAGCTTGCCAAGTAGCACTGGGGCCCAGAAGAGGGTGGAGTCTCTGAATGTGTAATGGTTTTGTAATCTCCAAAACAGTGCTCCATTTTCTGAGAGCGGAAACAGTGCAGGATAGATGGTTTGGTTCATCCATAGTTGAGATTTGGTGGTGATTAAACAAGTCAAAAAAAAAAAGGAAGACTAGGAAGGCATTAAGGATGCTTACAACCCTGGGTTACAAATAGGCAAGCTAGGAAAGGAAGTAAAGTCATGAGGAACTAATAGACTGGAAAAAAAGGTTCTTAAATCCTCATGAAATAAAAAACCAGGCATACTTTTTAAAATTTTAATTACAAGTACTGAGCCAAGTACTGTGAAAGATAGAGGAATAAGGTTTGTGATCAGAGATCATGGCAAGGTAGTTTACAATTTCAGAGTAATACAATTCTGGTGACATGGAGATGAATTATATAGGTTTTTTTTTTTCTTTAGTACAAGTGGTCATCTGAAAAAGTCTCTCAGATACTTGAAAGAGTCCATAGTGATAGATCATCCAGAAAGATGCCAACACCTCCCAAAATAATAGAAGTGATTGAGTGGAAAGGGAGAATGCAAGATAAGTTTCAAAGTCCTCGTGAATGAGATGGAAGAGGCTAGAAGATCCATAGATGTTGACAACCCGAACAGTGAAAAATGAGTATAGCTCGAAGTCAAAAGCACCACAGGAAGAAAGACTGTATAAAGGAGAAAAAGTGATGGCTTAAAAGTGGCACATATTAAGGAAGACAATACCTTTGGGTTTATGATATGCCAAGAAAAGGGATGTTCTCAGGGAAAGCTGTGTTTCTTTTTTTCTTTTCTTTTCTATTTTTTTAGAGACAGAGTCTCACTTTGTTGCCCTCAGTAAAGTGCTGTGGTGTCATAGCTCACAGCAACCTCCAGCTCTTGCCCTTAGGTGATTCTCATGCCTCGGCCTCCAAGTAGCTGTGACCACAGGCACCCACCACAACGCCTGGCTATTTTCTTGTTGCAGTTTGTCCAGGGCGGGGTTCGAACCTGCCACCCTCAGTATATGGGGCCAGCGCCCTACTCACTGAGCCACAGGCGTTGCCCAGAAGGTTGTGTTTCAATTAAGGCAGGGAGAAGAGAGCAATTTTATGAAGGGATAGAGGCTATAGGTAAGTAAGTTTACAAAAGAACAAAGATTCCAATGATTTAGTGAAAAATATGTTTTGGTCAATCAGTAGTGAAAAGGAGAGAAAGAGGAAAGAAACTCCAGGGGGAATTTACTCCATAGAACTATAACTTCATTTATATTTCTAAAGTCATTATCAGATTTCCTGGAAGATGATTTAAGGCAAACATTGATTTTCCTTCCCCTTTTCAATCTCTTTGGATGGATCGGGTGAACGTGATAGTTGGGAGCTGGAGTCAGTTTGGTACATAAGTCAAGCGGCTATGGATTTCAAGTTGGGTCTAGCAGGACAGGGATAGAGGCAGGGTGAGGAGTATGCTGAAAGCAATGGAGGAAGCCTTATGAAGGGATGTGTTAGAATTAAATCCATAAACAAAAGCTGAGTTCCAATACTAGAGAAGTCAGTGACATGAACTAGCTAGGAAGAAAGAATAGAATAGTAAAATATTTTTATAATTGTGTGGGTAAGGACTGTTGAATCTGTCACAAATCCTGAAATTATAAAGGTAAACAGATTCAATTACAGAAGCTAAAAACTTCTACACACAAAAAAATTTAAAAATTAAAAACCAAAAGACAAAATGGGAAAAATAACTGTAACATACATGTCAAAGGAAGAGTTGCTATTTCTACTATATAAAGAACATTTTCACATTAGAAAAACAGAGCAATGAACAGATAATTCACAAAATAAGTATATGGGAAATAAAGGGATGGGGAAGGTGAAGGAAAATAAGCACATAAAAACTATTCAACCTAATTAGTAATCAAAGAAAGGCAAATTAAATAATGAAATATTATTTTTTGCCAATTATATTTCCACAGATTAAAAAATGGTTATTACCCAGTGCTGACAAGGATATGGGGGAAAAGGAATGGCATTTTTTTTTGGTGGGATTATAAAATTAAGCAAATCTATCTGAAGGCAATATGGCAATATTAAGTGCATTAAAAACGTGGCTGCCCTTTGACCAATCAATTTCACTTCTAGGATTTTATCCTAAGAAAATAACTGTCAGAAAAGTAAACAAAATGTATGTAGCAGGATGATTACCAAAATGCTATTTGTAATAATAGCAAAAGAAAATGGAATAAAAATAGAGGATTGGTTAAATAAATTAAGGTTCAATGATAAAACTGAATATTAAACACCCATTCAAAATGATGATGTAGACCTAGATTTACTGAAACGGGAAGGTGACCACAATATAGTGTCAAGGGAACAACAGGAAGGTGAAAATATAACATGCACAATGATTCTATCCCCCCACCCCGATCTAGATCTGGATATACATACGTATATATGCCTATGAAAAACAGCTGAAAGGATATAACCCCAAATTTTACATTGGATATCTAAATGGGATTGAATAATTTTGAGTTTCTTCTTCACACATTTCTGTCCCATTTGACATTTTTTACATAGATTATTTTTTAAAGATAAAAAAGTCAAAAAACTATTTTCATTAAAAAAAAAAAACAACCCGGCTTGGCGCCTGTGGTTCAATGGGCTAAGGCACCAGCCACGTACACCTGAGCTGGCGGGTTCGAATCCAGCCCGGGCCCGCCAAACAACAATGAAAAAATGGCCGGGCGTTGTGGTGGGCGCCTGTAGTCTCAGCTACTTGGGAGGTGGAGGCAAGAGATTTGCTTGAGCCCAGGAATTGGAGGTTGCTGTGAGCTGTGATGCCACAGCACTCTATCCAGGGTGACAGCTTGAGGCTCTGTCTCAAAAAAAAAAAAAACAAAAAAACCCAAGTCCTCTCAAATAAACATAGCAAATTTACCACATACATTCTGATATTGTGGGGCCAGTAAGCTCTAATATTTCAGGGGCTAAGGAATCCCAGTTTGTATTAAATAAAGATGCTTCTCTGCAGCACAGCCTTATTCTGCCTTTACACGAACTTCCCTAATCACTTACCTCAGAGACTGTCACCTTCTGCCCATTCTTGTCATAGACATCACCTGGTGGTAAGCAAACAGAGCAGAGACTTGGCCAGGGTTTTAATGGAGGGTTTAAATTTATTTTATTGTGATAAAATATATATAACATAAATCTATATTTTAACCATTTAAATGTAAAATTCCACGACAGTAATTATATTCCCAATGTTGTGCAACAATCACTATTTATTTCCAACAATTTTTCAGCACCCCAAACAGAAATTTCCCATTTTTTCTATCTCCCTAGTAGTCTCTTATCTACTTTCTATTTCTATGAATTTGACTATACTAGATAACTCACATAAGTAGAATCATAAAATATATGTCCTTTTATGTCTGGCTTATTTCATTTAGCATAATGCTTTCAAGGTTCATCCATGCTGTAGCATGTATCATACTTCATTACTTTTAGTGGGCAAATAATATTCCATTGTATGTATATTTTGTACATTGTATGTATATTTGCCACATTTTGTTTATCCATTGGTGATAGATACACAGGTTATTTCCACATTTGGGCTATTGTAAATAACTACAATGAACATTGGCATAGATGTATCTGTTTGAATTTCTATTTTCAAATTTGGTGGGTATACATGGAGAAATGAACTGCTAAGTCATATGGTAATTTAAAGAAGGGGTTTTAAAAGCTTATTTCTTCTGATTCTTTCATCCTATACTTGCAGTCAAACTGTCTCAAAACCCCTCAGTGCCCCAGTAAGTTCCTTTCCTTAAGACAAGGTCTGCTTGGGCCTCAGCTCATCTCCCTTACATGAGAGTAAGGAGACGCTGGAGTTTAGTCACTGAATCTATGGGAGACTTCACACCTCAAGGAAGCCCTCCAATCTAAAAATTTACTTAGAAGAGATGTGAAAATAGTTCCAGAGTGTTTGGGATTCTTGAACAGTAGGTAGTATGTACAGACAGTATTGGGGGGGGTAAAAGACAAGTCTGTTATGAAGCACAGAATCACCATGGCCCTGTTCATGACCTTACCAAGTATACGGTCATATCTTACAATGAGCCAGAGAATTAAGATTCTCACCCAAACAACTCATCCAAAAATAAGGCTTCAGAATTTATACACATGAAAACTTGTTTGGCAAGGGTAATAGAAAAGTATTAGAGTGCTATAGTTTTTTTTTTTTTAGAGTGCTATAGCTTTTAAAACAAAATTTAAAATGTTAATTTTTTTTACTGAGGTGAAACATAACATATAATTAACCACTTTAAAATATACAGTTTAGGGGCATTTGGTGCATTCATAATCTTGTACAACTACCACCTCTCTCAAGTTTCAAAACTTTCTCAATGCCCCAGAAGTATATCCCATGTACTCTGGCTTTTTATTTTTTAATTAATTTTTTTTTTTGAGACAGAGCCTCAAGCTGTCACCCTGGGTAGAGTGCCATGGCATCACAGCTCACAGCAACCTCCAATTCCTGGGCTCAAGGGAGTCTCCTACCTCCACCTCCCAAGTAGCTGGGACTACAGACGCCCGCCACAACGCCCGGCCATTTTTTGGTTGCAGTTGTCATTGTTGTTTGGCAGGCCTGGGCTGGATTCAAACCCGCCAGCTCAGGTGTGCGTGGCTGGCGCCTTAGCCCGTTGAGCCACAGGCGCTGAGCCGCTCTGGCTTTTTAGATGTGATCACTTCCCTCAGAATAGGCTGGGGATGGGTATGAATGTTCATACACATGAGGACTTACCTCTGTCACTCATGTCTCTGTCTCGCTTATGCTTGAGACATAAGATAAATAAGGAATTGGGCCTGAGAGACATTAAACAAACTCTGACTACCTTTTGATGGCTTTTCTCATCATTATTTATTATTCTAAAGGGGAATCAGGAGATTAGCAGCTTCAGTAATATGATGACTGCTCTGACTTATTTTGAATTAATTTTTATTTTTAATTGAGAAATAGTTATATATATTTATGGGCACAACATGATGTTTTCATATCTGTATACATTGTGGAATGATTGTATGTGTATCAAGTTATTTAACATATCACTCACCTCATACTCATACTATTCTATAATGAGAACATTTAAAATCTACTCTTCAGGCAATTTTGAAATATACACTGATTATTATGTATGGTCAACATGCTATGCAATAGATTTCAAAAACACATTCTTCCTATCTAACTGAGGCTTTGTACCTTTTAACCAACATCCATCTAATGTAATATTACAGTGAACTGAGCGTATGATTTTTCCTTGAGACATTGGGAACTCCTTGAGACAGAGACTAAGTCTCATACATGTTAGTACTCTCAATGCCTAACAAAATGGATTGAATCTATAAGGTGCTAAATAAATGCTTTTTTTTGGTTAGAATTGAATGGGCTGGGTGTTCTTTGTTGGTGAATAGACAGGGTGGTTGGCGAGAATAGGAGGTAAATGTGAATTCCAGAGGCTCATAGATTTAGAGTTAGATCATTCTTGAAAAACAAGCTGCAAAAAAGAATATCCCCAGGACTTGGGGAAAGCAGGAAGACATGCATACCATAGAGTTTCCCATTAATAGAACATTTGCTGAAGATCATGATGTTCTGAGTCAGAGTTCCTGTTTTGTCAGAGAATACATATTGGACCTGGCCAAGTTCTTCATTAAGGGTGGTGGTACGAGCCTGTGCTGGTGTGTTCCTTGGTTCATAAAACATCTTCCGATCCCAGTTGATATAGAAACTGTTGCCCAATCGTATTATTTCAATACTAAAGAGAAAGCAAAAAAAGAATAGTCTTGGGTCAGAACAGAACAAGCAAATATATCACCCTGGTTTCCTTCTTATCAGACCCATTATAGGTCTAGGGCAGCATCTGAAAATCAGAGTATCTTCCTTAGGAACCTACCCTCCTGAAGGACCTTTCCCACCAGCCACACCATGGTAATTCTGTGGTAATTCTGACTTAGACCATTATATTGCAAGGCTTTACCACCTGGACTGGAGGGATACATGATTAACTTCTCTGAGTCATATCCTCCTTTTATGCTTCTTTTTCCAAAACATGTCCAGGAAAAATTACAATTTTTGAAATTCTGCAGTAATGCAAGATCTGATGGAATAATAGCTAACTTACAAAAGGTTATATTGGCCCAGTTTACTATTACTGTTGTCACATGGAGAAGACAGAGAAACTTGACACCAGAATTTTTTTTCTTTTCTTTTCTTTTCTTTTTTTATTAAAACATTTTTCTTTTAATTGTTGAGGATTCATTGAGGGTACAGAGAACCAAATTATACTGATTGCATCTGTTAAGTAAAATCCCTCTTATAACCGTGTCCTACCTCTAAGAGGTGTGTCACACACCGTGACCTCCCACCCACTCCCTCCTGCCCTTTCTCCACTCCCCCCTTCCCTCACCTCCCATCATATACTAGGTTATCAATTGTCCTCATATCAGAATTGAGTACATTGGATTCTTGTGTCTCCATTCTTGTGATGCTTTACTAAGGAGAATGTGTTTCAACTCCATCCAGGTTAATACAAAAGATGTAAAGTCTCCATCTTTTTTAGTGGCTGAAAGGTATTCCATGGTATGCATGTATCATGGCTTGTTAATCCATTTCTGGAGTGGTGGGCATTTAGCTTGTTTCCTCAGTTTGATGGTTATAAATTGAGATGTGATAAACAGTCTAGTGCAAATGTCCTTATGGTAAAAGGATTTTTTTTCTGCTGGGTAGATGCCCATTAATGGGATTGCAGGATCAAATGGCAGGTCTAGTTTGAGTTATTTGAGGGTTCCCCATGCTTCATTCCAAAAAGGTTGTATTAGTTTGCAGTCCTACTAGCAGTGTAAAGTGTTTGTTCCCTTCTTTCCACATCAATGCCAGCATCTGCAGTTTTGAGATTTTGTGATGTGGGCCATTCTCACTGGGGTTAGGTGGTATGTTAGGGTGGCTGTGATTTGCATTTCTCTGGTAATTAGAGATGATGAGCATTTTTTTTATATGTTTGTTAGCCATTTGTCTATCTTCCTCCAAGAAGTTTCTGTTCATGTCTCTTGTCCTGTGGTAGATGAGATTGTTTGCTCTTTTTTTGTTGACTAATTTGAGTTCTCTGTACTTTCTAGGTATCAACTCTTTGTCAGATTCATACCACGAAAATATCTTTTCCCATTCTGAAGGTTGTACTTTTGCTTTTATTGTTGTCTCCTTAGCTGTACAGAAGCTATTCAATTAAATTAAGTCCCATTTGTTTATTTTTGTTGTTGCAATTGCCACTGAAGTCTTCTTCATATAGTCTTTCCCCATTCCGATAACTTCAAATGTTTTCCCCACAGATTCAAGGATTTTTATTGTTTCATGCCTTAGATTTAGATCTTTTATCCATCATGATTCAATTTTAGCAAGTGGAGAAATGTGCGGGTCCAGTTTTGGTCTTTTACATGTGGTTATCCAGTCATCTCAGTACCATTTATTGAATAGGGATTCTTTCCCCTATTCAACATATAAGAGTATGTTCTTGTTTGGTTTATCAAAGATTAGGTGGATGTAAGATGTGTGTTTCATTTCCTGGTTCTCTATTTGGTTCCAGATGTCTATGTCTCTATTTTTGTGCCAATTTCACGCTGTTTGGATCACTATGGTCTTGCAGTACAGCCTAAAGTCTGATAGGCTGATGCCCCTGGTTTTATTTTTTTATTTTTATTTTTTTTGTAGAGACAGAGTCTCACTTTATCGCCTTTGGTAGAGTGCTGTGGCGTCACAGCTCATAGCAACCTCAAACTCCTGGGCTTAGGAGATTCTCTTGCTTCAGCCTCCCGAGTAGCTGGGACTACAGGCGCCCGCCACAATGCCTGGCTATTTTTTTGTGGCAATTCAGCCAGGGCCGGGTTTGAACCCGCCATTCTTGGTATATGGGGCCAGCACCCTACTCATTGAACCACAGGTACTGCCCCTGGCTTTGTTTTTATTACTAAGAATTGCCTTGGCTATATAGGTTTTGTCTATTCCATACAAAGTGAAGAATTATTTTCTCCAAATCTCGAAAGTATGATGTTGGTATTTTAATGCGGATTACATTGCATCTGTAGATTGCTTTGGGAAGTATAGACATTTTAACAATGTTGATTCTTCCCAGCCAGGAGCATGGTATGTTCTTTCATTTGTTAATCTCTTCTATTATTTCTTTTCTTAGGGTTTTGTAATTTTCTTTATAGAGGTTCTTCACCTCTTTTGTTAGGCATATTCCTAGATATTTCATTTTCTTTGAAGCTATGATGAAGGGAGTTGTGTCCTTGATTAGCTTCTCATCTTGGTTATAACTGGCATATACAAAGGCTTCTGATTTGTGGACACTGATTTTATATCCTGAGACATTACTATATTTTTTGATTACTTCCAAGAGTCTTGGGGTTGAGTCTTTGGGGTTCTCTAAGTATAAGATCTTATCATTGGCAAAGAGGGAGAGTTTGACCTCCTCTGTCCCCATTTGGATGCCCTTTATTTCCTTCTCTTGCCTGATTATATTAGCTAGAACTTCCAGTACTATGTGGAATAGTAGCTGTGACAGAGGACAGCCTTGTCTGGTTCCAGTTCTAAGTGGAAAAGCTCTCAGTTTCACTCCATTTAGTATAATATTAGCTGTGGGTTTGTCATAGATAGCTTCAATCAGTTTAAGAAATGTGCCACCTATGCCTATTTTCTTCAGAGTTCTAATTAGAAAAAGATGTTGAATTTTATCTAATGCTTTTTCTGCATCTATTGAGAGGATCATATAGTCTTTGTTTTTGCTTCTGTTGTTACGGTGAATTACATTTATGGACTTGCATATGTTAAACCAGCCTTGCATCCCTGGGATATAACCTACTTGATCATGATGAATGATATTTTTTATGTGTAGCTGTAATCTATTGGCTAGGATTTTATTGAGAATTTTTGCATCTATATTCATTAGTGAAATTGGTCTGAAATTCTCATTTTTAGTTGGGTCTTTTCCTGGTTTTGGTATCAGGGTGACGTTTGCTTTGTAGAACATGTTGGGGAAGATTCTTTCCTTCTCATTTTTTGGGAACAATTTCTGCAGTATGAGTATAAGCTCTTTTTTGAAGGTTTGAAAGAATTCTGGTGTGAAGCCATCTGGACCAGGGATATTTTTTTTGTTGGGAGATTTTTTACTATTTCTTCTATCTCAGTTTTTGAAATCAGTCTGTTCAAGAGATCTATTTCTTCTTGATTAAATCTAGGAAGAGGGTGTGATTCCAGGTATTGATCTATTTCCTCCACATTGTCAAATTTCTGGGCATAGAGTTTCTTAAGTACTCAGAGATAATCTCTTGTATCTCTGTAGCATCTGTTGTTATTTCTCCTTTATTGTTTCTGATTTAGGTTATTAGAGATTTTACTTTTCTGTTTCTAGTTAATCTGGCCAAAGGTTTATTGATTTTATTTTTTCAAAAACTCAGCTTTTTGTTTCATTAATTTTCTGAATGACTCTTTTGTTTTCAATTTCATTCATCTCTGATTTAATTTGGGGTATTTCTTTTCTTCTGCTGGATTTGGGATTAGATTGTTCTTGTTTCAATTCCATAAGATGGTTCATAAGTTTGTTGATGCTCTCTTTCTGTTTTTCTCCTTCTTTCCTTCCTCCCTCCCTCCCTCCTTTCCTTCTTTTTTTTTAGACAGAGTCTCAAGCTGTTGCCCTGGGTAGAGCTCACAGCAACCTCAAACTCTTGGGCTTAAGCGATTCTCTTGCCACAGCCTCCTAAGTAGCTGGGACTACAGGCACCCACCACAACACCCGGCTATTTTTCGGTTGTAGTTGTCATTGTTGTTTGGCAGGTCAGGGCTGGATTTGAACCTGCCAGTTCTGGTGTATGTGCCTGGCACCCTAGCGGCTGAGCTATAGGCGCTGAGCCAGTCTTTCTGTTTTTCAAATGTAGGCATCTACTGCAATGAATTTCCCTCATAAGGCTGCTTTTTCTGTATCCCACAGGTTTTGGAAACTTGTGTTTTCATTATTATTATGTTGGAGGAATTTAACGATGTCCTTCTTTTATGTCTTCTTGAACTCAAATATCATTCAACATAAAGTTGTTTAATTTCTTTTTATTTTTTTTTTGAGCCAGAGCCTCAATCTGTCACCCTGGATAGAGTGCTGTGGCATCACAGCTCACAGCAACCTCCAATTCCTGGGCTCAAGTGAGTCTCCTGCCTCTGCCTCCCAAGTAGCTGGGACTACAGGCACCTGCCACAACGGCCAGCCATTTTTTGGTTGCAGCCATCATTGTTATTTAGTGGGCCTGGGCTGGATTCGAACCCACCAGCTCAGGTGTACGTGGCTGGTGCCTTAGCCCTTTGAGCCACAGGCGCTGAGCAAGTTGTTTAATTTCTAAGTCTTTGTGTGAGGATGAATGCTTCTGTTGGAGTTGAGTTCCTCTTTTATTGCCTTGTGGTATGAGAAGATACAAGTTATAATTTCTATTCTTTTAATTTTTCTGATGTTTGATTTGTATCCTGGAATGTGGTCAATTTTGGAGTATGTTCCATGGGCTGACAAGAAAAATGTATATTCTTTGACTTCGGGATGGTGTGTTCTGTATATGTCTATTAATCCCATTTGTTCTAGGGTCACATTTAAGTCCTTGGTATCTTTGTTTAGTTTCTGTTTAGAGGATCTGTCTAGTTCTGTCAGAGGGTTGTTAAAGTCCCCGACTATTATGATGTTATGAGATATCATATTCCTCAGACCCATCAAGGTCTGTTTCATAAATCAGGGAGCATTTAAGTTGGGTGTATAAATATTTAAAATTGAAATGTCTTCTTGTATTGTTCCTTTGACTAGCATAAAGAGTCCATCTTTGACTATCTTTAGTTGTTTTACATC
Source organism: Perodicticus potto (assembly GCA_963574655.1). Classification (NCBI taxonomy): domain Eukaryota; kingdom Metazoa; phylum Chordata; class Mammalia; order Primates; family Lorisidae; genus Perodicticus; species Perodicticus potto. The sequence goes on from CAUYRH010108605.1 coordinate 15,052, forward strand.
CACTTATATCTGAACATAAGATTGCAACCCCTCCTTTCTTCTGATTTCCATTTGCTTGAAATACTGTTTTCTATCCCTTAACCCTGAGTCTTAACTTTCACTTCAAGGCTATATGTGTCTCCTGGAGACAGCATATGGATGGCTTGTGCTTTTTTATCCAATCAGCTAGCCTATGCCTCTTCAGTGGTTAGTTCAGTCCATTGACATTTATTGAGAGAATTGATAAATGTGATGGAGTTCTATATATTTTATTTTGTGAAAGTCCATTGTGTAGTTTTATCCTTCGGGCCTTTGTGGAAGTTATGTTTTGACCTTTAGCTTCTGGATGTTTTCTTTGCTGGTGGTCCATTGTGAATAAGTCTAAGTATTTCCTGTAGAGCTGGTCTTGTGGGAAATTTTCTCAGTGCTTGTATATCTACAAAAGATTTGATTTCTCCATCAATTCCGAGGCTTAGTTTAGCAGGATACAGAATTCTGGGCTGAGAATTGTTTTGTTTAAAAATGTTGAAGGTGGGGTGCCAGCCCCATATCCTGAGGGTGGCAGGTTCAAACCTGGCACCGGCCAAACTGCAACAACAAAAATAGCTGGGTGTTGTGGTGGGCACCTGTAGTCCCATCTACTTGGGAGGCTGAGGCAAGAGAATCGCCTAAGCCTAAAAGCTGGAGGTTGCTGTGAGCTGTGATACCACAGCACTCTACCAAGGGTGGGGTGCTGGCCCCATATACAGAGGATAGAGGGTTCGAATCCAGCCCTGACCAAACTGCAACAAATAAATAGCCAGGTGGGCACTCTACCAAGGGTGAGGAAGTGAGACTCTGTCTCAAAAAAAAAGAAAGAAAAAGAAAAAAAAAGGAATGTTGAAGGTGGATGACCATGTTCTTTTGGCTTGGAAAGTTTCAGTTGCAAAGTTGCTGTCATCCTAATGGCTCTGCCTATGTAGGTCAGTTGGTGTTTACTCCTGCCTGCTTACAGAAGTTTTCTTTCAACTTGACTTTGGACAGGTTCATTACAATGTGTCTTGGAGAGGTGCAGTTTGAGTTGAGATGACCCAGGGTTTGATATCCATCTTTAATGAGTGTGTTGGGGTTTTTAGTAAAACTTGGTAAGTTTTCCTTTATGATGGTCTCCAGCAGGGCTTCCATTCCTTTGGGACTATTTTCTTCCCCATTCAGGAAGCCCTATTATTTTGTATATTTGAATGCTTAATGGAGTCTTGTAGTTCTCTAAGCACTTGTTCTGCTTTCTCTCTCTTTTCTGTCTCTTTAACTACTTGGGTTAACTCATAAACTTTATCCTCTAGCTCTGAGGTTCTTTCTTCTCCATGGTCTAATCTATTTTTGATACTTTCTACTGCCTTTTTACATTCCATGATTGTCTCCTTTCATTTCCTTAAGCTCCACCATTCCTTTCTATTTATATTCTACATATCTCTAGTCTGATTTTTGGTTCTGTCTTTCCATTTTCTCATCCATTCCTTTTATTGTCTTTATCATCCATATTTTAAATTCCCTTTCTGTCAAGTCTATTAATTCTTTATAGGTGGACTCTTCTGCAGTAGCTATCTCATGGTCTCTTGGGGGAGTTTCTCTGTTTTGGTTTTTCATGTTGCCTAAATTTTTCTGTTGGTTTGTCCTCTTGTGTTCTTTCTTCTTGTTTATCTCTTTGTCCTCTTTTTTACTTCTCACTGCCTCCTTTGTTTAAACAGAAGTCCTTGCTCTTCATGACAGTATGTTGCAATGTGATGCCAGGACACCAGATGGTGCTGTGGTTATTTAAGGAGACAGAGAGCATAGCTAGTAACCTCTATGGTCCTTATTCCAAACTTAGTCACCTTCAGTGATGGCCTGATTGTTTCCTCAGCATTCATACCTGCCAGGTTAGGATTTTAAAGCTCATAAGAATCCTTCAGGGACAGGTCTCACAGTGGCCCCTGACTCCAGTTCCTGTGGGGTGCTGGAATCTGTCAGCCTGTCCCAAGAGTGGAGTTCTGATCCCAGCAGGCAGAATTAAGATAGCTGTGCTTTAGGCCCCTGTTAAGACCTTCTCACAACCACAATGGCAGCCCCCTGGCCACAGAGACCTTCTCACTGTGGCTGCCTTGCCAGCCATCAAACCTATGGCAAGTCCACTCCAACTAGCATTCAAATATGGTTGCTGTAAACTGTTTGAGTCTGCCCACTCTTCTAAGC
>CAUYRH010108606.1:0-11613 GCA_963574655.1 Perodicticus potto
CACTGAGTTACTTGGGGGATTGCCCCCAAGTCAGGAAACGTCTCTAGGCTTGCCAGGAGACTGTCCTGTTCTCAGCGTTTCCTTTTAATGTGATAAGAATCAGTAACTGTCCTTTGCAAGCCTGGTGTCCATTCCTCTACACACTTTCTTCCAAAAAAGACACCCACACCACAGTGAAGAAAGAAGACTTACAAATTCCCAACTATATGTGTTTATGATAAAAGATGTTTATCTTGTGTGCCCCCAGCCTCAAGTCACTCCTATCTTAAAGTTTTCTGGGACATGGATATCCAACTAGTTAGGTGAGAGGTAACGTTGTATGGGGTTCAGGGTGGTGGGAAGGGGAGCGCATTGGTTCTGCACTCGAACTTGGGTTCAAATCACAATTCTGGTACCTACTTGCATTATTCTGGGCAAAGCAATTAACTGCTTAGTCTCAGTTTTCCAATCTCAGGGTGAAGTACTGAAATCTTTAGTTGGTGTGTGAGTACTAGATGATATAATAACTGTATATGAAATATCTGGTACTTTGTGGCAACTTTCATGAGTATGATGATAAAGTTTGTAAAGCCTTCCTCAGCCCTCATTTTCAGGATTCACAACTCTCATTCAGAGGAACTTCTTTTTCCCGTCTAATCAAAATGCTCCCTGCTGTGGGCCCGGCTTGTTTCTCTGATCATAGCCAGTCAATGGCCCTCGGACTATCAGACAGGAGTTGAGACCATCCTAACAGCTTTTGAATTTTTTGAGAAGTACATGTGTATGCATAGGGTCGTCCACTTGTGAAGAACTTGTAACAGATCAATTACTGCAAATGCCCTGAACAGCCTCAATTGATTGCTATGTGTGATTTCAAGTTCTGATTAATAGAGGCTTTGTTTAAAAGGGAAAGCTTTTCTGAAAGAGGAAGAAAAAAATAGGTGTCCATTCCTGCCAATATCCTGAATTATGAGGCTGCAAAGTACTCTCCAGTAGCAATCCCTTGGGTCCAGATGCCTGCTGCTTTCAGAGCAAGCCCTATGTGGGTGTGTACATCTCTCATATGTTGGGATGCTTGGAGAGAATCGGCTGGCATGGTCTTGTGGCAGTATACATTTTTCCCAGGTTACCCAGGCTGAAAGTGCTATTTTGTATTCCTGGGTGAGGGGTTATCTTGTGTATCTTAATCCTCGGCAGCCCTGGTGACTCACTGCAGCTCTTTGGGGCTTAGCTTTGAATTCCCCTGACTTTGAAGTTACAAACATCAATCCTTCCACGTTACTTTACCTTCATTTCTGGAGCACTCATGTGCATATCTAACCCCTGAGTGCACATGAGTATTCATTTGCCTGGAAGTCTTAAAAATGCTAATGTGAAATTGGGTTAGAATTCTACAGGCCAGACTCTGACCTCAAATATTAATCATGCCCAGGTAGCTGAGGGGAGTCTGGGCCATGGTGAAGAGAAGACATAAGCTCCCCCTGAAGCATAGCAAGGCAAACTAATTGAAATCAAACCCCTATTCTAAAACATTTCACTCACCAGCAGGCTGTTCATTTTTCTCAGGTGTACATCTCGTTTTTGATCAGACAGACGCACTGATCTGATCAACTTTTTGATTGAACGAGAAACAAAACAAGACATGGCCAATTCACACCATGTTTCTTGAGTAGTTTTTGATAGAAATTTACTTCTTTGGATTCCATTCTTGCTTATTCAACGTGATCTCAAAGACGCCTTTCCACGCTCCCCCTTCTTCACCTCCACATCCCAGCCCTCACCAACTTCTCTCCTTGGCCCCAGAGCACTTTATGATATGCTGAAGAGATATTTTAAGATTGGATCTGAAGTACAACCTGTTATTAACCCTGAACATTCCCCGGCCAGAATTCTCAGAGGAGTCTCTCTGCAGCACACCTCCTTTCTGTCAGGTGTGTCACGTGGGTGCCCTGGGCAAGATCAGCTTCAGGTGGCCCCTGACTTGGGAGCAGCAGTCACTGTGTGGCCACCCTGCCTGGCTCCTTAGTGACTTGGTCTTGACAAACCAGGCTCTCATCTATTCATTAAGTCCCTTCATTACGTGAAGGCCTGTGCTAGGTACTTTCACTTGGGACAGTTTGTTTGATCTCATTTGCTTCTACTAATCATCATGTGATTTAAAAAAAAAAAAACACATCATCTTCATTTTAGGGATAAAGACAAGCCAGGTAGTGAGAGATAAAGTCAGCATTTGAATCCAGGGCATAAGACTCCAGACCTTATCTTTTTTCCTCTGTATCTCACTGCATCTAAATTAAAATGCCGTTTCCTTCCAGGATAACAGGACTTATACACAGGACAAAGTTTTCTTTACTGGGGACAGAAATAAACTTACAGGCCAGTAGGTAAGAATTTTTAAGTGAACAAATGAAAAAAACTGAAGCCAAGGGCCTATGTGACTTAATCAAGTTCACACACTGCTGACTTGGATTTGCATTTTGCCCATTCTAAGTATCGCATTGATACTGTACGGTACCATTCAAGACACTCTGCCCAGTGAAGAGGACAAAGAGACTAAGCTTTAAAGTGAAAGGAATAAAGCCAATTCCTCACCACTCTTCCTTGGAGGAAGCTGCGGCTGCAATGCCGATGTGAAAATTGCCAGATCTTAATACCTCTCATGCCCGTGATGTTGTCTTTCCACCACTTCCTAAACTCTCTGCAGTTTATTCTAGCTTTTGATGCTTAATTTTAAACTGTTTTTATGAATATGGAAAAGGAAACAAAAGAACAGAGTACCCACAACTGCCCTGCATAATTCAAACAACTCTGGATTTTTCTTTAGGTTTTCTTACATTTCTGTAAAATATGTCTCCCACCACTTGTGAAAGAGTCCTTCCCATTTCATCCAGAGTGACCTGGCCTAGTTATTTGTCTTAATACAAGAATGAGTGATCTCAGAAACACAGAATTCTGGGCTCTAGCCACGTCTGATATTATTCGAAGGTAAAAGGGAGAGAAAACAGGACTAAACTCTATTGGAAGGAGATATTTCCACTTCATCAAGAATATTTTTTAAATTTCAGATTAATTTGGGATATATATAATTTGGATACATAATGTGTTGGGTTAAAGTCTGAGTTGTAGGTGTGTTCTTTACCCGGGAAGTGTGCGATGTACTCGTTGGGTAGAAATTTACCCATTCCCTTCCCCTATTTCAGTTTCATGTGAGCATGTAGGTAGTAATCTACTAGCTCTAATTTAGCATAGAGTACCTGTAATGTTTGTTTCTCTATTGTTGTGATAACTTCTCTCAGGAGAACATTCTCTAGTTCCATCAAGGTTATTATAAAAGATACAAAATCTCCATTTTATGACTGACTAATATTCCATGGTATATACATATACCACAGTTTATTAATCCTTTCATGTCCTGAAATCCAATTACTAGGTACTTACCCAAAAGAAAAAAAGATATTTTATCATAAAGACATCTGCACTCAAATGTTTACAGCAGCACAATGGCAAAGATGGAAAGACAACCCTTCCCTTTTTTTTAATAGAGTCCCTATTTATGTAACGAATTATAGACCAGCAAATGGGATAAGATTTTTGGTTTGCACCCTAAGATATCTTCTAACCCCAGCAAGATTAGTCCACATCACAAAGTCTCAAAACACCAGATGCTGGTGTGGATGTAGAGAGAAGGAAACACTTCTGCACTGCTACTGGGATTGCAAACTAATGCAGCCTTTTTGGAGAGAAGTATGGAGAATCCGCAAAGATCTAAAAGTAGATCTTCCATTCAATCCTGCAATATACATATCTACCCAGAAGAACAAAAGTCATTTTACCACAAAGACATTTGCACCAGAATGTTTATTGCAGCTCAATTCATAACTGCCAAGTCATGGAAGTGACCGAAGGGCCATCAACCCATGAAGGGATCAACAAATGTGGTATATGTATACCATGGTGTACTATTCAGCTATTAAAAAGATGGAGAACACTTAGGGTTCTAAAAATAGACCTGCCATTCGATCTTACAATTCCTCTACTAGGTATATATCCAGAAGACCAAAAATCACATTATAACAAAGATATTTGTGCCAGAATGTTTATTGCAGCCCAATTCATAATTGCTAAGTCATGGAAGAAGCCCAAGTGCCCATTGACCCACAAATGGATTAATAAATTGTGGCATATGTACACCATGGGACATTATGCAGCCTTAAAAAAATACGAAGATTTTACCTCTTTCATGTTTACATGGATGGAGCCAGAACATATTCTTCTTAGCAAAGTATCTCAAGAATGGAAGAAAAAGTATCTAATGTACTCAGCCCTACTATGAAATCAATCAGCTTTCATATGAAAGCTATAACCCAATTATAGCCAAGAATATGAGGAAGGGAGATAGGGAGGGGAGGGGAGAGGATGGGTGGAGGTAGGAAAATTGGTGGGACCACACCTAGGGTGCGTCTTACAAGGATACATGTGAAATTTACTAAATGTAGACTATAAATGTCTTAGCACAATAACTAGGAAAATGCTGTGAAGGCTATGTTAACCAGTTTGATGAAAATATTTCAAATTGTATATAAAACCAGCGCATTGTACCCCATGATTGTATTAACGTACACAGCTATGATTTAATAAAAAAATAAAAATAAAAAGGAAACAACCAAAAAAAAACTGGAGACTTTACAGCTTTTACATTTACCTGGACAGAGCTGAAGTACATCCTTCTTAATAACATATCACAAGAATGGAAAAATAAATATCCAATGTACTCCATACTAATATGAAACCAATAGATAAACAATTGCATGCTCATATGAACAATGAAACACAAATACAGTCTAGTACGGGGATATAGGGAGGCAGGAGGGGGGAGGACAATTGGCAGAAGGAGGGAGGACATGAGGTGGGATCTCACCTAATGTGCACATAGTGAGGGTGTATAACATGCTCCCTAGGTGAGGGGCTCTTTTACTACTGGAACCTTACTCTGGAAGTCAGAACAACGTAACAAAAATTTGTACCCTCATATTAATTTGAAATAAAAAAAAGATTTTTGGTTTGGGGCTTTCTCATCGGTAACCCCATAACCATTTAACAATTTCTCTCTTCACAGAATCTGTCCTCCAAGGGCACCTACATATCAGAAGACCTAAAAGAAAAAGAAGCGTTCTGGGGGATTAAACCACATTTTTACTCTGGGGAACTATCTCTAAAAAGGAGAATGAACAGCATATATATGTTGGCCTACTCTCCAGCCCTGACTCTATCAAATTTCCTCCTTACTTTGCTGTGAAATGGACCAAATCTGTACCACAAACATATTGAATTAGATTGGCAAGGACTTTGTAACTGTCAGCTCTGACCCTTGATCTATTATTAGGTCAACCTTCACCCCAACTGAGCTACGTCAGTGCAATGTTTCATTTATTCATTCATCAAATGCCAAGTGCTGTTTCATTAGGTGTTAGGGACATAAGAGCAAACACAAAGGTTGAAAATCCTTGTCACTTTGATAAAGAGATAAAAATAACAGGACAGGTGAAGATAAGCACAGTGATGACATGACATGGTGAAGGAAGGTCCCTAAGGACAGTCAATAGAGGAAGACACTGCTCATGCACCAGACCCTGGCCAGCTTCTGTCTCCCTGTTTGCCCTCCTCATTGGCTGCTATTTTTTCCAGAATCATCCTTGCCTTGGCCAAAAACTTTATCTCAGTGCAGAGATGCTCATCTTAAGAGGACATCACTGAAATCAGCTGTGTCCAGGCTCCTAGATTAAGGGTCCAACCAATCCCCAGATTTCTTCCTTCTTCCTGGTTTCCATTTCCTTCCTCTTGCTTCCAGTATCTCTTACTTTGCTTTAACCCTTTAGCTCTCCTGCAAGAGCCTACATGGGAGTCTTTCTGATTCCCAACTATCCCGGCTGCTGCTTCTGTTTCCTGCCGCTAGCCTACCTCTTGTTTTTGGTGGTCCCCCAACTCTCCAGGGGAGGACTTCCCTTTATTCTGATTTTTCCACATCCAATTTCTGGAACCCAGCAGTAGTCTGTGATGGTGCTTGCATGAAGCTTGCCCTGCCATTCGTTTCCAGCATCTAAATGGAAAGCAAAGGCTCATCCCCAAATACCTTAAAGCAAAAAATAGCTGTGTGCTATGAAGACAAGTATAGGTGGTGCTTTTATTAAATCCTCATCTGAAAAATTGCAAGCCTGCCTTGGGCACAGCCCCCACAATGCTTTTTTGCCCCCTAAATTGAAATCCATTCATAAGAACAATGCTCACACAGAGTTGGGGCTGTCCTGTTTATACAGCTATAGCAGTCACGCGCTCTGAGTTTCCTTCCGTCCTTCCCCTTAACGAAATCTTACCACAGCCAGGGTCCTCGGGTTAATTATATCTTCCTACATTTAAAATAATTTCCTTTCTTAATCCACTTTAAATGTGTGTCCTTCAGAATCAGAATGCTGGTCTCTCCCATCTGGAGATGTCACATAACTAGATGCCTAAATGGATTTTCAGATGCACTAATTACTTTACAGCTATCTCTGCCACAGCTGCTGCAGTGGCTGTCGCATCAGAGCCTCGGCTGCTCTAGCTGGCACCACTGTCCTCATGGTCCAGCTACGTGCGTTCCTTTTGGCTTTGGAACTGCCCTTCTCAGGCAAGCCATTTATCTCACTGCTGGTATCCATACACCTTCAAGTCATCACTGCTTTGGATCATTTCCATTGAACTACCAGTATCTACCCTATTCTCCAGGTGAGAAAACCTACCCTGTGACAGAGATTACGGAAAGTTCATAATATATATGTAGACTTCAGATTAGCACGTGCTTATCCCTTATCTGTTAATAAGCATCATATTTTATATGAAAGTTAAATTGGAGAACCCCCAGTTATACAGTCAGTCCTCAATACACATGGAGTCAGCAACCCACTTTTATTTCCAGAGTAAGTTTATAATGGCATGAATGTTTACATGGGCTTCCACTCAGACGTATCTCCAACTTCTATGTCACCATGTTTAAACAGTAGATTGGCAATAAACACAAATAGCACTGCAACTGAAAAAGCAAAGGAAGGGAATTTGAGTTATTTCAGTTTTGTCATTCTATGTTACCACTTGGAGTATTTGTTTGTGTTTAATATTTAAAACAGTGAGACAGAATGTAAATTGTGAAGTCTAATACTTTTGTTTGGTAAGTGCAAATTTTAATGTATGCATGAAGTGCCTTGCTGAAGTTGAACAATATCTGTAAGATTGAAATGTACTCATTTTAATTGTCAGTTACTTCAAAGCCTAAGTATGAGTTTTATAAGAATTCAATAATTAGCTATTTGACAGTCATGTACATTAAATATTATTACGTCGGCTTATTATCAAAAACTGAAAGTTCAAACTGTTAGGTAGATATAAGAAGTGTAGGATGAATAGTATTGTGTGTGTGTGTTTTCTTTGACAGGAACCTGAAAGAATTTAAAGAACTTGGAGTCATGACCATATTGGTTCATAATTATTCTGAATTTTGTAAAGAAATTTGAAGTAGAGAGTCAATATGCAATGACAATGAACCAGTGAAGCTCAACAAAGAAAATTTTTAAAAATGTTAAAAATGTTTAATATGGTTTTGTCTCAATGGTCTAATATTTTCTTCCATCTTTTATTAAAAAATTCAAAATATTAGTGAGTACAAGTTTCATTTACAAGTTGAGTCATTGTTGTAAGTGTGCCTTCCCCTAGATAGTGTGCACTAGACTACAATATGACAATTAAAAAAACCTAAAACCAGAGGCACTGAAACAATGTCTATATCTATTTTGAAATCTGTAATGCCTTCAATGTCACATGTAGCTTCATTTCATGATTTGTTGCTAAAAAATAATTTTGTAGTGTAGAGTAGGGTGTGTTAAAAATTTTGTAGTGTAGAGTAGGGTGTGTTAAAAATTTAATGCACACAGCTATGATTTAATAAAAAAAAAAAAATTGCACTCCTGGTGTCAAATACAGTAGATACATCAACGAATCACTTTTGCTCTAACATGTTCCCAATTACTGGAAAACTGAGTGTCTTTTATGTTTATCAAGCATTCATGTTTCTTCTTTCATATAATGTCTGCTAAAACCTATGCCTATTTTTCTTTTGGGTTTTATGATTAACTTCTACAAGCTCTTTATATATTTTTAATATTAACCCTTTCATCCTCAGTCTCTGTTTTAATGTCCCCACATTTTCATAGCATCTGTGACTAGTGATATCTATAAGGCTGGATTTTTGTTGATCTTTTAAAATTTATTATATTGTGGCTAAAGAACTTGGACTCTATGCCAGCAATTTCTTGATATTCTAAATTTCATATTTCTTGGTAGTTTTTTTAATTTCTATGTAATGATCTAACTTTTGCTTTAAACTAAGTTGAAATAACAATGATTGGATTTACCTTCCTTCCTGAAGAAAAAAACAAAATAAGTTTAAATCACTAGATAGGAAGTAATGAATAATAATGATCTCTGAGAGACAGGAAATAAATGAGGTGAGAAATTGATCCAGCTTACTGTCTTGAGAGAGTTTCTAGGATACAATGCAGGGAGAAGGAACTCGGGTGAAGTGCAGCAGACTCTCTGAGTGAAGGAAACAGCTACAAGACAGCAGAGAGCAAGATGGCCAGAGTTCACAGGATAGAGCACTGCACAAAAAGAGAACTCTGGAGATCTTGGAGGGTATCTCTTGAATATCCAGGTGAAACTCACTATGTACAGCCATGGAGAAAAAATACATATGGCTGGAGAAGGATCCACCCAGAAAGGGTGAGAGGGAACATACCAGTGCTCACACAAATTAGGGAATAGTTCCTTTCCCGCCAGACAGGACATTTTTATGATTCATTAGTCTTTAGGGGAGAATTCTGGAGACTCATTCCTCAGTGGTGGAAAAATGGTGCTACATCTCTTCTAACAAAGATTAAAAGCAAAACCCAAAGGAACCAACATGTTTCAAAGTAACTCGACTGCATTCAGTAATAAGACTCAAGACAATGTATGCGACTCAAGACCCAATAAGGTAAATTTATAGTACCTGGCATCAAAAAAAAAATTTTTTTTTAACAAGTGAACAGTTTATTAAGAATTAAACAAAGGTATGATGTGATACAGTACAAGCAAGACACTCAAGATAGGTATAATAGTACAAAAATTTTTTTAAAAGGAAAGAAGAGAAAAAAAATGAAGAACATAAAAATATCCAGGCACAAGAAGAAACAGGAAAAAATACAATCCAAAATGAAGAGAAGAACTAGTCAAAAAATAGTTCATAAGAATGGAGAAACGAATACATGTACTCAATACCAGGTTGGAAGTGATTGATCAACACTGAACTGCACACGCAGAAGTAAATCTCAATGAAAATCAGGCTGGGAGAGAGAGAAGGAGGAGGTGGATAAATTCACACCTATTTGAATTGGTGTGGGACACACTATCTGGGAGGTGTGGGACACACTATCTGGGTGGGGGGCTTGCTTATAACCTTGACTCAATTTCCACAAAAAAATGAAGTATGTAAACAAAACACATGTACCTCCTAATATTCTGAAATTAAAAGTAAATAAATAAATAAAGCATTAATGAGGAGCAAGATGAAAGCTGTTTTAAAATGTCTCTCATCAAAGAAAGCCCAGAAGATAAAAAATGAGATATTGGATGGCACATTAATATTATAAGAGAAATATTAATAGTGAAAACTCAATGTCAACAGAATACACAAGGCCCATATCACCCAAGAGGAAAGAAAAGAAATTAATAAAAGATCTTATCACATAACTTGAACTTCACATTAAGCAAGATAATAATATTTATATAATGCTTTACATATTTAAAACAAGAAAAATAACTGAAAACAGCACATAAACATTAGAATTAGTAGACAAGCCATTAAAACAAGTAATGTAATTGGATTTTATAAGTATTCAAAAACTTAAGTTGAGTCATGGAAGTTGAAGAAATAATATACATTGAACTCCTATAGGTGAAAACTACAATATGTGAAATGAAAAATACATTGTATGAGATTAACAAGTTAGAATTGCAGGAAAAATAGTGAATTTGGAAACATAGTAATAGAAAGTATTCAAAATAAAATAGAGAGAAAAAAGAAAACAATGAACAGAGCATGAGAAAACTAATGTGAGCATTGGGTTCCTAAATATATGTAATGGGAGTCCCTAAAGAAGAAGAAAGATGAGAGGATAGATTTCTTCAAATAATATGTGAACAAATAATGGACAAAATTTTTCTAAATTTGAGCTAATCTGTGACCCCACAGATCTAAGCACAAAACATGTGAAAAAATAAAACTGTACTAAGGAAGTTTTCTAAAACAGTAATAAAGAAAGCACAAAAGTAGCCACAGGAAGAAGATAAGGATGATAGTAGATTTCTTATCATTAACTAGGTAAGAAGAGAGTGAAGGAACATATTTTAAGTACTGAAATTAAAAAAAAAAAATCCCACCAGTGTAAAATTCTATGCTCAGCAAAAATATCTTTCACAAATGAAGGTGAAATAAAGACTTTCATAGGTATAACAAAACCGAAAAATTCATTCAGGAAATCACTCAGGCAAGATAAAATGATGTCTCATGAAAGTATTGATATGTGCAAAGGAATAAACAGTACCAGAATGAAAAGTAAATGAATAAATGTGTAATTTTTTCTTACTTTTTAAGAAATTTCTTTAAAAGATAATGTACTATTTAACAGTATAACAATGTATGTGATGTTTATCCCATACGTAAATTAATATTCATGACAACAATAGCACAAAAGTTGAGGTGGAAGAAATAGAAGCAAACTATTTTAAAGTTTTTGTGACAGGCATAAGGTCTGTGTCTAGATTTATTTTGTATTTTTTGTATGTGAATGTCCACTTATTCCAGCACCCTTTATTAAGAAGATTATCTTTTCTCCATTGTATTGTCTTTGCTCCTTTGTCAAAGAAAATAATAAACAACAGAGCAAAAATTATTAATAACAAAAATTAGAAAAACAATAGAACAAAAGTCAATGAAATCAAAAGCAGTTTCCATGAAGGTGAAAAAAGTGACAAAATTCTAGCCAGAATGTTAAAGAAAAATGCCGAAATGTTAAATTAAAAAATTTTACCAATGTCAAAAATGACAAAGGTCACTTCACTATATATTCTATAAATATTAAAAGAATTATAAAGAAATATCATGAACATCTTAATGCTAATTAATTTGATGACCTAGATGAAATGAACAAATTCATTGAAAGATACAAACTATTAGGCCGGGAACAGTGGCTCCCACCTGTAATCCTAACATTCTGAGAGGCTGAGGCAGGTGGATTACGTGAACTCAGGAGTTCAAGACCAGTCTGAGCAAGAGCAAGACCCTGTCTCTACTAAAAATAGCCAGGCATTGTGGTGAGCACCTGTAGTCCCACCTACATAGGAGGCTGAGATAAGAAGATCACCTGAGCTTCCAATGTGGTCAGACTGGCCACTCCACAGAAGACTGCCCCCAGCAATACCACTGGCTGGGCAAGCCACCTGGCCCCTGTCCAGAATGCAAGGGTGACCACTGGAGGGTGGCCTGTCCCCAGAGGCGAAGGCCTCCTG